>CAUYPK010083469.1:0-20575 GCA_963574355.1 Loris lydekkerianus | reverse complement strand
AAAAAAAAAAAAAAAAAAAAAAAAAAAATAGCCAGGCATTGCAGTGGATGCCTGTAGTCCCACCAACTTGGAAGGTGAGGCAAGAGAATCACTTGAGCCCAAGAGTTGGAGGTTGCTATGAGCTAAGATGCCACTGCACTCTACCAAGAGTGACCAAAGTGAGACGGTCTGAAATAAAAAAGGGGGGGGGGGGGGGGGGCGGTGCCTGTGGCTCAGTTAGTAGGGCACCACCTCCATATACTAAGGGTGGCAGGTTCAAACCTGGCCCTGGCCAAAATGCAACAAAAAATAGCCGGGCATCATTGTAGGCAGGCACCTGTAGTCCCAGCTACTCAGGAGGCTGAAGCAAGAGAATTGCCTACACTCAAGAGCTGGAGGTTGCTGTGAGCTGTGATTCCACAGCACTCTACTGAGGTTGACAAAGTAAAACTCTTCCTCTTTAAAAAAAAAAAAAAAAAAAAAAATATATATATATATATATATATATATATATATATAAAAAAAAATATATATATATATATAAAACTTTAGATGAGGTATTGTGTCTGCCATGTTTTTGTTTTAAAAATAATACACAGAGGCCAGGCATGGTGGCTCACACCTGTAATCTTAGCACTCTGGGAGTCTAAGGCAGGAGGACTGCTTGAGCCAGGAGTTGAAGAATGAATGAGATTACTGTCACTACTGAAAGTAGAAGATTCAGCCAATTGTGGTGGCAGACACCTGTAGTCTCAGCTATTTGGGAGGCTGGGGCAGGAGTATTGCTTGAACCCAAGAGTTTGAGGTTGCTGTGCTGATGCCACAGCACTCCAGGCTGGGCAACAGAGTGAAGCTCTGTCTCAAAACAAGAAGAGAAAAAGAAAAAAATACAGAAAAAGAAAATATACCAAAAAATTAAAAGTTGGATAAAGTGTTGCAAATATTCTAATATGAAACTTTAGCTTCCACAATGCTGTTCACCAAAGAAATTTAAGTTTGTGGCCTTCCTCTTCACACAGACCACAGCTCAAAAACAGGAGCTATACAAGCTACTTGCTTTAATTTTTATTTTTCATAGAAAATTCAATAAAACCACTCAAAAATGATATTTCACTTATTACCATTTAGAAAACAGCAGATAAAGGGCAACTCATATATATTTTTGAGGAGCTTCCTATTGAAATAGACTACTGATCAATGTTTGAAATTACTTTTTGTAGTCAGAGATCCAAAAACATAATCTGTATATTTTCTTCCTTCTGAGATTGTATTTAATGGGCAAGATACAAAAATATATCTGAAAAAATTGTTATGCAGATAAAAACTTAAAATAGGATAAATATAGATTAGATATTGATACTATCTTTTTAAAATTTCAGTAAAGCTACTAACATTTTAATGTCTTCCTGAGCTGAGTGCAGTGGCATGTACCTGTAATCCTAGCTACTTGGGAAGCTGAGGCAGAAGGATCATTTGAGGCCTGGAGTTAAGACCAGCCTTGGCAACATAGCAAAATCCTATCCTAATTAAAAAAAAAAAAAAAATGTGGGCAGCGCCTGTGGCTCAATGGAGTAGGGCACTGGCCCCGTATGCCGGAGGTGGCGGGTTCAAATCCAGCCCTGGTCAAAAACTGCAAACAAAAAAAGGAGAAAAAAAATGTTTAAGGTCATCCTGCACTGTAACCTGAGTATATCATTCCAGTGGTAATCACAGGCTTCATGACAACACTGACAACAGCACTTCCAGGAGCCATTCTAAACAGAAATAAACTTCTATTAATTCTCACATCAGGTTAGCAAAAACAGATTAAGCCATCACAGTCCAGAAGATAATAAGGTTATCAGATGAAAAGCATTCCAACAAGCATCTAGCCAGGTTACTTATGGCTGTGTACCTTGTATGAGCTACTTAGCCTCTTTCTAAGCTTCAAATCCTTCATCTATAAAACACAGTTATAAATAGTACCTAACTCGAAAGACTCCTAACAACAACAAAGATTTTTCTCCTTGACTAACCTTCAGTCAGGGTCCTCTGAGCCCTCTTTTTGAGTAATCTTCAAAGTCCCCCTCTGTCTTTAACCTGCCTAGCTCAGTTTTACAAAGACTCCTGCTAAGTCAGTTTAGGGAGAATCCCCCTAGCCTTAGTATCTGATCACTTGTAATATTTGATCAAGTTACTCACCTCCCACCTTCAATGTTAGATCTACGTTATGGACTGAACGTTTGTGTCAAAATACATATGTTAAAGCTCTAAGCCCCCTAGAGCCCAGGCTTTTGAGAGGTAATTAGGTCATGAGAGTGGAGCCTTCATGAATGGAATTAGTGACCTTATGAGAACACACACCAAAAAGATGATTTCTCTTTCCACTACATAAGGATACAGCAAGAAGGTGGCTGTCTACAGGAAGAGAGGCCCTACCAGGAACTGAATCCACTAGCATCTTGATCTGGGACTTGGAGTTGAGCTCAATCTCTCCCTGCTATTGCAGTAGTCTTCAATAAAGTCTTGTTTACTCTTTAACAAGCATCAGAATAATTTTCTCTGTAACAATAATAATTAAATTTAGATATAAGTAAAGCTACTGAGATGGTCTCATGCAGAGTAAAAAGATAAAAAATGTTGGCTTTAGGGCAGCGCCTATGGCTCAGAGGAGTAGGGCACAGGCCCCATATGCCAGAGGTGGCGGGTTCAAACCCAGCCCCAGCCAAAAGTGCAAAAAAAAAAAAAAAAGTTTGCTTTAGGCTTGGCACCTGTAGCTCAGTGGCTAGGGCACGAGCCACATACACCGGGGTTGGCAGGTTTGAACCAGGGCTGGCGGATTGGAACCTGGCACGGACCTGCCAAACAATAATAACGACAATAACAACAACAAAATAGCTGTGGCAGGTGCCTATAGTCCCAGCTACTTGGGAGGCTGAGGCAAGAGAATTGTTTAAGCCCAAGAGTTTGAGGTTGCTGTGAGCTGTGATGCCACAGCACTCTACCAAGGGCGACATAATGAGATTCTGTCTCCAAAAAAAAAAAGTTTACTTTAGATCAGTCAAAATTATCATCCAGTAAACGTAACTAAATGTTTAAACATGACACTGCTCAGCTTAAATCAATAATTGACTATTCTCTAGATGACAGTTACTGTGAAAAACATCAAGGTCCAAAGAAAGACACAGGTCCTGCCTCAAAGATCTCACATTTAGAACAGGAACAGAGTAAACAAACAATTCTGACACAGTGTGTTTCATACAACAAAGGAGAGAAGGTGAAAGCATAAAGACAGCAGAGAAAAGACACTGATGCACTGAACTTGGAGGAAAGGCCTCCGGTGTCTAGGCATCTTAGACGATGGAAGATGAAGAAAAGCTCACAGAATTGCTTTTTAGGTGGAAGATGAACACTCAGGAGGAATGAAACTATCCCAAGGTCAAGGGTATAAGGGTAAAGATGAGACTACTATTGGGGCAAGGAAGCCACTGAAGATTTTGAACATGAAGGTGCTAGGACCAGATGCACCTTTTATGCTCCCCCTGGTGCAGCACAGAAGCTGGCTTTTGGGAGGTGGCAGCTTAAACCTAAACAGACACTTAAACCTAAACAGACACATACTACTTAATTGTCAAGAGACTTGACAAATTCAAAATTGTCAAATTTTGACAAATTCAAAATTGAAAAGAAAAAACTTGTACATTGGCAGTCTGTAGAACTACACCAAGAGAAAGATAGTCAAAATTAGTATGTCGACATTAGGTGATCCTAAACATTTGATTTACTGTACAACTTCCACAGACTGGTAACTATGGACTGGTGAACTATTCTTAGAATTAAATTTACCCTTTACAGAACACTGCCCATGCTCCCTGTCTTCCCTCTCCTTGCCATTATAAACTTGGGCCACAGGTGCTGTTGGGACCCTAGAATGTTTCGGCGGATTTCTTCCATTGTTTCTTTCGCATGTTCTACACCCAGAACTGGCTCCCTTGCAAACTATGTTCACTATTTCTCAAGACAAGACCATGGTCCCTTGAAAACAAAGACTGTATTCCCAGCATCAGCCACAGGGTTTGGCCCACAAACCATTTGTATTGAATGAATGTGCTTTACTGTACAAATGAATGAATTAAGGATTGAGAAATCCCTGTCATCACCCACCTTCCCTGGTCACTTAGTCCTCACCTTCATAAATTCACAGCTAAACAAGGAATCTTTTCTCATTCATATTCCTTTACAGTGTAGCCCCAAATGTTTGAGAACCAGTTTTAATTTTCCAAAGAGACAATACCAAAGGAGAAATGTTTTTAAGTTTATTTTGATTCAAAATATGTTCTAAGAAAAACAACAGAAATGAACCACTAGTTTCCTAAACTTCATAGTATTATATGAGCCATTGTGAACTAAAATAAAATCTTAAGGACTCCCCCCCACCAGGTCTGACTGACCATACCCCCTCTTGGCCAAGGGGATCCCCTAAAACAGAGACGAGTGGATTGCTCAAGCTCAGGAGTTAAAGACCAGCCTGAGCCAAGAGTGAAACCCCATCTCTTCTAAAAATAGAAAAACTGAGGCAAGAGAATCTCTTGAACTCAAAGAGTGTGAGGTTGCTGTGAGCTGTGGTGATGCCATGGCACTCTACCCACGGTGACAGTGAGACTCTGTCTCAACAACAACAAAACATTAAATACACATAAAAAAGCAAGGTGGTGTCAATGCATGCCAAATCAAGTTGTAAGATTTAATGAGAGCCATTTTCAAACATTTCAGAAGCCACTAACAACTGTACATTTGGAATGCTGCCCTGAGCAAGGCATCTTGTTGAGTTTCAGGGCAACTGCCTGTCTCCTAAAATGTCAGGGTTTTAGGCAGCTAACTGGGTCCTTGGTTCTTGAAATGCTCTTAACCCTACACCCAAAGTAAGGCAAGCATGACACAAAGTTTATTGAGTAAGAGAAAGATAGGTTATAGGTTTGGAAAAGCTCAGTTACTCAGTTGGTGCTGCACTCAGGAAGAGAAAGAAATTTCTCTAGGTCAAGGTTAGGACATAAAGGTTTATTTTATGTCAGAGAAAGGAAGAAAATGGGAGAAAGAGAAGAGTGTAGAGAGCAGGGGATGAGAGAGGAGAGAGAGAAGGGGGAGGAGGACAGAGATGAAGGAACCGGGAGGGGGGAGGGAGAGAGACAGACAGAGACGGACAGAAGGAGCAGGTATCCCAAAGAAAGGAAGGAAGGTACAAAGGAGCTGGGGAAATGTAAAAGAGAGAAAATTTACATTTCCCTTTGGTCTGTGGGGGTTCCTTAATTGTTTGTGATAATAGAAATCCACAGGGTGGGGTGGGGACACCAAAAGAAAGAAAGCAGGCCGAGAGACACATTTTTAGTCTCACTGAAAAACTACGAGTAAATGATTTTCTATTATTTTGCTATAAAAACCATCCTTATAATAGGGTTATAAAGTAAGGAAGTTTACAAAGCAGGATACATTTGCCATAGACAGTAAATAGGTCTCCATTGCCAAGACAAGTAGCAAAAAGACAAAGAGGCAAAGGTTATGGCTGGTGGTTCTCTTTTATACTGCAGGGGTCAAGCCTACCTCAGGGTTCAGGGTTAACCTTGCAACCAGAGTCTTAGAGCACTGGCAGACCTCCCAAGAGCCTCTTAGAGAACCCCCAGGGGGAGCGGAACACAAGGTAATTAGTCTTAAGGCTATTTTAGGTCACTTCAAGACTCTATTGTGCCTATTTTTTTTTTTTTCCACAGTACCTATTGTTAGGCTAGAGAGTCTTCTACATCCTTTTGAAGCTGGCATGCTAAGTTCTGATTGGTAGGTGCCCTCCTTCCCAGGAGAGCTGTTCCTAACTACCTAATAATTTCATTTGTTCCTAAACCTTAATTTATTTTCAAACCTAACATATTTGAGTAAGTCAATGTAACAATGACCACCCTGATAACAAAGACACCACAGAGAGAAAAAAGGGTTCCCTAGAAAAACTGCCATCACCATGCTTAGGCCTTCAAGTTCATCTACACTATAAACAGCAAAGCCCAAATCTATCTCATCATGTGAAAAGCTCATACCTATAAACATCTCAGTGAAGCCAGAAAATTCGTTAACTACTGTATTAAGTATAAGGTTGACCAGCTCTGGTTAGAACTAAATGAAAATGATTGTTTTGCAAAATATATATGAAGAATGTCAAAACTGTTGAGGGAAAAAAAAAAATCAACCATATTGGCCATTAACAAACAAAACAACTCAAACAAAATAAAAACGAACAATTTAATCCACAGACACATAATGGGAGTTCAGTGAAACTGGGGAGTCTGGTGACCCAACTCCAATCTCAGATCTGTTCATTTGTCAGTTCTATAATTCTCTAATTTATGCCATAAAACATGAAAGGTCAATCTCATTTTGATTACCCATACTGAAATTTAAGACATAAAATGAGGTGGGGAAATCTGACAAAATTGAACTCAAGAAAGCCACGCAATAGGCAAATGATTCAGACTGCTCAGTCGCACCGGCAGTGAAATGTGTCACTGTAAATAGTAACTCTACCCTGAAAGTGGAGAGGCCAGCATCCACAAACAGCACTTAGCACAGTTCAGTTACCTTGCCATTAACTTAGCTCTCTATCTAGACTCATCACTACATACGAAAAATAGGGCACAAGAAAGCTAACAAAAACGTTAAGAGAAGAAACTTCAAAATATTTTATCAGAATATACCAGGAAAAGAGATAAAGCAACATATATTTCTAGTGTCAAAAACACAAATCAAAAAAATTAGGATATAACACTTTGCTTTCAGATAGTACCTATCTGTGAAGCTGAAATATTACTGCAAATTTTCAAAAAATCTAATCATAGCAATTCTAATAACATCTCTATGAACTAGGTAAAATATAATTACTTCTGTTTGGCTACTCAAGAAAAGTAGACACATATTTAATTATGCTGTTCATCAGATTCCTGATCTACTATAGTCTAGCACTCAAGCACAACATATAGCCAAGTCACTAATTACCCAAATAAAGTAAAATATAAACATGAAACCCACAGTCTTCCATGTCCAAGAACTATAACAATGAACAATTATAGCAAAATTTGATTTAGCTTTAGAAGGAAAAAAACTTCAAGTATTCTACTTTGTCTGATGAATGTACTTGTTTCGAAGGAAAATTAAGAATAAGTTATTATGATTATCATTAAAGCCACTTGAAATACAGAAATTATAGAGAAAAGTGAAAACTCTATTTCCCATACCCACCAAGAGGAACTGACAGCTTTATGCCTCCTTCAATGGACAAAAGGAATCCAGTTGAAAGTGTAAGGTCAAAGTACACAAAAAGACGCACCAGCCTGGGAAACCAAGAGTTCAACAACAAAGTAGGAGTGAACCAATACTTGCAGATCTCCAGTACTTAAAAAAAATTTTTTTTGTATATTTTATTCTGATTCAGAAAGGAATTAATTTGTCCCACTGACAGTTCGGAAAAATTATCACTCATAAGAGTGTTGTGTTTTTTAAGAGGTATATTTAACATTTAAAAGCTCGTATATTATTACAGCATTAAGGAGTACTTCCTAAATAAACCCAATATATTTAACTCCTTTCAAAGCCAACTCTTGGTGAAATAATTCTTTCTTGTTACTTAGATAAGGCACCACCAAATCTAAACCTGAATGTGCTACAACAGTGTTTTCAACCTTTTTAACACAAAACACATTTGAACCTATAAACTACCAACACACACTTAAATTTTGTTCATCAAATAAAAGAGTAAAATTTAAAAAAAAAAATTCTTACTGTGCTTTGAACGTCTTGCGAAAATAATTTAATTAGTGATCTTTAATTTTTCGTGACATACCTAAGATCCTCTTCTAGCACACCAGTTAAAAATCACTGTGCTGTAAGAATTTCCAAAGAGATAAACTCCAAAGAGATAATGTCCCTAATTAAAAGACAGGAGAAACCTGAAGAAAGTCCCTGATTCCCTGAGCACTGAGTAGCCAGTAAAATGTAGGCTGATCAGTGCAGAGACTTATTCCTTTAAATTTTATTCAGCACTTAGTGTCTGCTAATGTGAAGAAGGTAAATGTCTTCTACTGTCACTAACAAAAGCAACTTGGCTTTAATAAAATGACAGGATGTCTAGAATTTGCTTCAAAATTATCTGGGGTGGGAGATTGTGGGATAAATAAAACAGGAACAGCCAAGAGTTACTAGTTGCTAAAGCTGGGTGATGGCCACTATTTCCCTTTACTTTGCAGATATTGGAATTTTTCATTATAAATGGTTAGAGAGAAAGAGAAGAAAGCTGGTTTTAGAAAGTAAATGCCACTCAACTAGACAATTTCTCTAAAAATCACTTAACCAAGAATTCAAAAGGCATATAATACAGCAATTTAACTTCTTAAAATCTTTAAAAGTTATAAAACTATTAGGATGACCCAACAGTTCTTTTGTTGTTCACACTAGAAGGAAAGGTTGAATTAGGGAATCACAGTATCCAGTTCTAGATTAATGTCTTGCTTCTTTTATGTCATTGAAATTATGCCTGATTTTGAAGAATGACTGGTCACTTTTTCATCCATCCTGATAACAGACACTCTTTCTGAGATAATTAAGGGAAAATAAGATTACCCTAGGAAAACTGTTTCTACCCCAAATCTAGGCTTTCTATAAAGCTTAGTAAATTTTTAACTATTCCTTATCTCACAAGCTAATCTTAAACTAAATTAATGATTTTTAACATAACATCTTATTGAGTATTCTGATAAATCACGCTATTCTACATTTGGACAATTTCATTCTTTCAGCTCCTGTAAAGAATTCCAACACAAAAGAAATGCAAAGGAAACCAAACCCCTGACTGTCTTTTCAATGGAACCAGTGCTCAAATGAGTGCCATCAAGATCAATTTAGTCTCTAGAAATGATTTGAGACACTTGACACTCAAGTTTAATGTCTGACTTGTGAGTTGACCTTAATAATCAATGCTTCTTTAAAGGACATGAAGATAAGCAGTAACACAGAAACTAAGCTATGACTGAATCAGATTTCTCAAAGAAGTTATCAACACTCTACTAATATAGAATTAACCAAACTGCTTTAATAAAACAGAGAAAATGAAAATAAAATGTAGGACGAGAAGCAAAGACTGATTTGCAGGCTCACACTGGTCACTGACAGATGTTACACGGTGGGTTCATTTTCCTTTTTTTCCCCTTTCTCCTCTTTGATCTGGTAGCTTTACTTAGGGGCATCTGCTTAAACACCAAGCATGAACATTATTTAAGCTGTCACTCTGCACACATTCCAAACCTATTTGGCAGAGCGGATATTTCTAAAATGGAGAGCAACTACAAAACTTAAAATGGAGAAATTCATCAAAACTCAAATGAAAACTGGTCACGAGCTCCCTGAATCTACATTTAGCATTTCCAAATATTTGGCATTAAATATAGGAATTGTTTAAAGAATTTAATAGGCCGGGCGCAGTAGCTCAAACCTGTAATCCTAGCACTCTTGGAGGCTGAGGCGGGTAGGTGGCTTGAGCTTACAGATTCATGACAAGACTGAGTAAAAAGCGAGACCCCTTCTCTACTAAAAATAGAAAAACTGAGGCAAGAGGATTGCTTGAGCCCAACAGTTGGAGGTTGCTGTGAGCTATGACACTATGGCACTCTATCCAGGGCAACAGCTTGAGACTCTGTCTCAAAAACAAAAAAATAATTTAATAAATAGTTTGATTAATGATGTCATCTCTGCCCTGAGCAGACTTTTTTTTTTTTAATTGAATGAGCAGACTACTTTGTAAAATGGACACAAAAGGTATCTTTTAGTAACATACTTGGAAAGGATTCCATCTGTTTATTAAGGGAAATAAAACAGTTCTCAGATCTATACCAAGAACAACAAATATTTCACACGTTCACCTCAGCAGGGTAGATTTCTAGCACTGTGAAGAGCCAGATGACTCAAGACTCAGCCGTGTTTCTGTGGCTCGGAGAAAAGGTGATTAATGATGCAAAAGAACAGGCATGAAGAACTTGTACAATGGCTTGCTTACACAAAAGCTCAGCTACCAGCAAAAAAAAAAAAAAAAAAAAAATGCTTCAACCTTTGATAAATAGGGGCCTCAACAAACAGGGTCAAGCAGGGCCTTGTTTTTTTGGTTTTTGTTTTGAGATAAGGATCTCACTTGATTGCCTGGGGTGGAATGCAGTGGTGCCATCATAGCTCACTCACTTGATCCTTCTGCCTCAGCCTCCCAAGAGCTGGAACTACACACGTGCACCACCATGCCCAGCTCATTTTTCTATTTTGTACAGGCAGGGTCTCACTATCTCGCGGAACTGGGTCTCCAACTTCTGGCTTCATGTGATCCTCTTACTTTGGCCTTTTAATATGTTGGGATTATAGGCGTGACCCACAGTGCCCAGCCTTCAGTTATTGAATGACTCGTGTTAAACTTACCTAGTACACCAGCCACAAAAACACAGTAGATCTAAAAAAACAACTTATTAAAAAAAAAATATATAAACCAACTTATTATCAAGTTCTTGACTTTTAGATCATCCAAAAGACTGCACAACTATCAAGATTTAAAAAAGGGAACTCTGAGTGAAATAAGGAAAAGTAACGTCAGAGCTTGATTCCCCAGAAGCTCATTATCCACTCTGAGAATCTCCAAGGCACCTTATTTTTCATGCCAGTTGCCTGCCTTTCTTCAATCTGGTCCCTTCCACTCTTGCCGTGGTGAGAGAGAGAATAGGATGAGAGAGTAATTTAAGGATTAAGTTAATAGGTCGTATGAAGGAGGAAAGTCGAAATGTGACGGAGAGCAAGGGTGAAGTTAAAACTATCTTTATACATATACATGACCCTTACGCTGTTAAGTTAAGCAATAGATAGAAAAGTACAAAACTAAGTGATCCCAATGTGATAATAAACGTGGGCCATGTTCAAAAACTACATGGAGAAAAAAAGAAAGGAAATATAGGAATAAGGTCTACTACACCGATATGTACATGTGGCTCATGCCCAGTTTATGAAAATTAGGTTAACTTAAGGAGATGGTGAACTATGGAAGTTCTATTATACAAGGTGGCAAATTTTATTTTATTTTATTTTATTATTATTATTTTTTTTTTTGCAAGTTTTTTTTTTTTTTTTTTGGCCAGGGCTGGGTTTGAACCAGCCACCTCTGGCATATGGGACCAGCGCCCTACCCCTTTGAGCCACAGGCACCACCCAAAGTGGCAAATTTTAAATTGCACACGAATTTTATGGCCACTCTGTAAAATAAAACATTAATGGTTGTCCTGAGTAGCCAGATAGAACACAATCTTCACATTGTTTGTGCTATATTTTTCAGATTTTCTATAATGAATGTATCTTTTTGCTATAGCAAAATAACCTCCCCAAAAGCACTTTTCATTATATATATATAAATAGGAAGTGCTCTGTGAAACTGTTCCAAGCTAAACTGTGAAAGTACCAAGTACTACAAAAAGAATTAGCTTATTTTCTTGTTATTATTAGAAATCTTTGTTCACTAATTCAACCAACATTCATTAATCATTAATCGTTTACCATGCATTAGATCCACATTATGCAGAGATTCCAAAAATGATAATAAGATTTTAACTAGGGTGGTGGGAGGATTGCCTGAGGCCAGTTGTTTCAGACCAACCTGGTCAACATAGCAAGATCCTGGTGTTTACAAAAAAATCCTCTTTTAAATTTAGTTGGGTGTGGTGGCAGGCACCTGTAGTCCTAACTACTCCAGAGACTAAAGCAAGAAGATTGCATGAGCCCCAGGAGTTCAAGGTACCAGCCAACTATGATAGTGCCAGTCTGAGAAGAGAGTCAGACCCAGTGTCTAAAACAAACAAACAAACAAAAAAAAAGTAAATTTTCATTCTCTAAAGTTTGACAGCATAGGCTGCAGGTTGCAAACCTTCCTGCCCCAACCTCACAATGCCCTTCAAAAGGCCTAGAAAACTTTTTTTAAAGTCATTACCTCTACCCATAAGGCAACAGATAGTTGTTAAGATATCTGCTGCCCTTCCCTTATCAGACCTTTCCCTATCTGCCCATCTCTGGAAGAGTGGGGGGCAGGGGAGGACCTTTCTTCCTCAGTGAGATCATGCATGGTTCTGTGACTTGCTTTCAGCCAATGAAATGTGAGCAGATGTGGCTTATGCCATCTTTGAGGTTCTGCCTTGGCTCTTACTCTTTCATCCTTAGGCCCTGGAAGAAAACCCACAGAGGGCATTGACATGTGAAATAATTTTGGGGGGCTCTACTGAGATTTGGAGATTGTTAACTGCAGCAAAATTGAGCAAAAGCTAATTCCTATACCCGTGACTAAACCTATATAAAGTATATAAAAGAACACCACAAGCCAGGTGCAGCAGCTCATACATATAATGAGCACTCTGGGAGGCTGCCAAAATAGAAAAAATTAGCCAGGTGTGGTGGTGCACGCCTGTAGTCCCAGCTAGTAAGGAGGCTGAGGCAGGAGGATAGCTTGAACTCTGGAGTCTGAGGTTGCTGTCAACTATGATGATGCCACTGAACTCTAGCCTGGGCAACAGAGTGAGGCTCTGTCTCAAAAAATAAATTAATAAATATAAGATGAAAGAATACCACAACCTATGGGCAGGAGGTAGAAAAAAGTAATCTCCCCCTAGTTGGTCTCTTCTGGTTTACATGTAACCACGTAATGACAATACTGTGACTCTCTGAACCACAGAGTCACTAAGGAACTGATTGCTTTGCTATGTTTTCTCTCTAAAAGTCTGAACTTAAGACATTTAGAGCATTCCTTGAAGAAACCCTGAAAATATGGCATCAATGAAAATATTCTATAGGACACAGAGAACAAACATCCAGAGAAATGAAACCTACTATTGCCTTTTGAAATAAACTAATTTGAAGTTATTTTTTAAATTAGAATTTAAAGAGAATTTAAATTAGAATTTAAATTAGGGAGCAGGAACCTGATACACATTAGAGCACCAGCGCAGTGAGGAGTTACAAAAGAAGCATATAAGGCAGAAACTAGAGTGTTTATAATTTAATAGAAAACACAAGTATGTAAGTATGTATTTATATACATATAAATCAAGGAAAACTTATGTCTATATGTATGAATAACACACCTGAAACATAAATCTTGACATACTAAGGCTATACAAATGTTTTGGCTTGCAACTGATTAAGTACTCTTTATAAGATAACATCTCATAATCTCCCT
Source organism: Loris lydekkerianus (assembly GCA_963574355.1). Classification (NCBI taxonomy): domain Eukaryota; kingdom Metazoa; phylum Chordata; class Mammalia; order Primates; family Lorisidae; genus Loris; species Loris lydekkerianus. The sequence continues at coordinate 7,338 of CAUYPK010083469.1, read as the reverse complement.
AATTACAGGATACAACAATCTATGGTATGCAATTCAGCATGTAAGGAAAAAGTACTCTGGGGCAGGAAATGTCTAAAATCATCATGCTATATTCCTGTTTATTCCTTCAGGCTAAAAAATTAGGAACCACATCCCAACAAGTTTATGAAATAGAATACTCCAACAGAAATAGCAAATTACAATCTTTCCTTCCTCATAATCCTTAGAATAAATTATCTTCTAAGAAAATTATTTTCAAACAGAATAAATTATCTTCTAAGAAAATTATCTTCAAACTTTTGACAACCAAGAAAACCTTCCACAAACAAAACCTCACACAAAAGCTCAAGATATAAAAGCTCTGATACCAGTTGGATGCCAAAAAACTTTAAAAGGATACAAAAGCTGAGCTACTACTGGGATTAAAGTGCTGGTAGGGGTGAGGGATAAGGGCTATGGGTGAGGACAGGGGTAGTTCCACAGATAGTTACCTGGCACTACCTCTAGATCACAAGCCAGGCACAGGGCTGAGTGCTGGGGATTCAGAAGTAAACAAAACAGAATCCCTGCCCCCAGGGAGCTTACATTCTAGAATGTGAAGATAGCTAGTAAGTTAAGAAACCAGTTTGCAAACAGAGAGCCACTCCAAAGAAAATAAGGCAGGATAACAAGACAGACGATACTAGGGGTAGTATTCTTCATGAGCCTGGGTGGTCCAGGAAAACCTCTGAGAAGACATCAGGGTTGTTTCTGGGACGTTCCAGGAGGTTTGGCCAGTGCAAAGACCAAAAGGAAGAAAAGAATCTGCTCAAGGGATAGAAAGAGGCCAGCTTTGCTAGTGTAAATAGACAAGGGGAATGCAGAAGGAGGAAACTGGAGAAGCACACAGGAGACAAATGGATCTTTCATAGTGAGGCTTGGATTTTATTTTAAATGTAATGGGAAGTCTTTGAAAGGTTTTAAGCAAGGGAATAACACGATCTGATTTACACTGTAGAAGCTACTGTGTGGAACAGATTACAGGCAAGCAAAGTGAAATCAAGAAAACCAGCCAAGAGACCATAGCAGACACTAACATGCACGATGGTGGTAGCTTAGACTAAAGTTAACAGTGGAAGTAATTGGGAATGGTCAGATTCAGGATATATTTTGGACAGAAAGCCTATATGATTTTTCAGTGGAGCAGAAGATGGTGGGAGAGAGAGAAATCAAGGACAGCTATGATGCTCATGCCCTGTCCAACGAGGTGGAACACAGTACCATGTATTAGAGTGGGAAAGATCCAGGGTGGCAGATTAGGGTGGGATGGCATCAAAGTTTCTGCTCTGGAACGTTACCTTTGAATAGTTCATTGGTAGGTGCCTAAGAAGATCTGCCTACTAGACAGCTGGCCATCTAACTCATTTAGTTCTCGGGAGAAGCAGCTGAAGCTGGAAATACCAACACACTTGCTCAGTTCTCCCTCCAACCCACTTCCAGGTAAACCTTTTAAGGCTTTTCAAAATTAAAAGAGACATTTAATGCCTTTTCTCAAATTTGTCACCTAAATACGCCCAACGTTTGCACAGAAAGACCAAAATAATATAATATTTTAATACATATAATATAATAATATAACAAATGAAAATGCATTTGCTTGCACCAAAAAAATAATAGATGGTTTAAAGATTCTAGTGAAAACTAAAACCATGGAAGTGTGCTAGAAGAAAACACAGGTCAATATTTATAAAATCTTGAAGTGAGAGAGGACCTTCTCATTTGACATCATGGACAGAAATCCCTAAAAATGGAAAATAATGGTTGGTGGAAAGAGGAATTTAAACACTCCTATAAAAGAAAAACATCACAAGTATATTTTAAAAGCAAATGAAAGCTTGGCGCCTGTAGCTCAGCAGCTGGGGCGCCGGCCACATACACTGGGGCTGGCAGGTTTGAACCTGGCCTGGGCCTGCCAAACAATAACAACAACAACAACAAAAAGAAAAATAGGCAGGCGTTGTGGTGGATACCTGTAGTCCCAGCTACTTGGGAGGCTGAGACAAGAGAATCGCTTAAGCCCAAGAATTTGAGGTTGCTGTGAGCTGTAACACTATTGCACTCTACTGAGGGCGACATAGCGAAACTGTCTCAAAAAAAAAAAAAAAAAGCAAATGAAAATCTGAGAATAGGCTAGGCACTTGTGGCTCAAGCAGCTAAGGCGCCAGCCACATACACCTGAGCTGGGTTCGAATCCGGCCCTGACCCGTCAAACAATGACAGTTGCAACCAAAAAATAGCTGGGCGTTGTGGCGGGTGCCTGTAGTCCCAGCATTTTCAAAGGTATATGCCTGTTTTCTTTCTTTTCAGGTTCCAAAGCCAGTTTTGTTTTTTTTTTTACTGCTCTATTATCTTTAGGGACCGTAAAGGGATTCTTTCCCCAAACACAATGGGCACCAGATGGTCTTTCCCATTATTACTTTTAGCTATCTTCAACACATTAGCCCAGTGGTTCTCCAAGCCTGGTCCCCAGCCCAGCAGTGCTACCAATAATATGGAACTGTCTGAAATGCAAACTCTTATATCTTGTCCCAGATCTAGTAAATATATGTTTTAAAATCAATTTCTCAAAATTCTAATAACAACACATTAAAACATTCAAAGAGAATGAGTTGTTAAATTTCTAACAGCTGAAAACTTTTAAAAGGAAAAAAAGAATTTACAGTGAAAGAAAACCATACCTTGCCTTAAAGGTGCCAAGTCCTGGCAACATCACTTCAAGCCTTCCACAGGTTTGAGGTAAACACCTGGCTTCCCCCCCCAGGAACACACTATATGCAAATTCATTTAATTACAGACATCAAAAGCAGAGCTACACAACATTCAATGAGGTTCCAGAGTAATAACAATATTTAAGCCATATCTAGACCAAAATCCAGGTGTGCAAAAAACTTCAGAAACGTATTTCTCCTAAAAGAACAAATGATCCTATTTAGGACAAGGTCTACTGAGGTTTGATGTGGTACAGGCAGACTCTGAGTTACAAACATCGGACTTACATAGATCGTGTACTTATGAATGGAGGCTATTACAGCAAGACCCCAAGTTACAAACATCCGATTGATGTTCAACTTGCACTTACAAATGGAAGCTATTATACGTAATAAATACGTAAATGTACCTGTTTCAACTGACATACAAATTCAACTTAAGAACAAACTACCCTACCTGGGCACTGCCTATAATTAATACAGTTGTTTACCTACAATGGAGATATAACCATCAGAAAACTAAAAGTTTACTTACAATCCAACACCAACAAGCAATTTCCTGCCACATTCATTTTGTTCACTGGATAGCGAGTCAGGTACTAAGGTAGTGAGTGCCAGAGACAAAAGGAAGACTGAGATATCCTTTCCTGCTGCCCTCTAGAAGCCTGCAGACCACTTAGAGAATATCAGAGAACAAGGAGGGATTCCTTTCTCCCAACCTCACCCTAGTTCCTCTGAAACATATCACAGATAAGAAAAGGGAGAATTTAAGAGGTTAAATCACTTGTTCAAGGCCACCCAACTCCAAGTCCGTGCCAAGGTGCCCTCCAAATCAACACCAGTCTTTTTTTTATTGTCCATGTGTAAGATACACAACATGATGTTTTGATATACCTATAGTGAAATGAGTACTACAGTCAAGCAAACTAATATATCCTCGCATAGTTACAGTTGAATATGTGTATGATAAGAACATCTGAAATTTACTCTTAGCAAATTCCCCATATATGATACAATATTATTAACTGCAGTCATCATGTTGTAATAGATCCTAGATTTATTCATGCTCCATTAACTGCAACTTTGTACCCTGTGAACTAATCTCATATAACCTGCCCTGGTAACTACCATACTATTCTGTTTCTATGTATTTGACTTTTTTTAGATTCCAAATGTTAATGAGATCATGCAATATTTTTCTTTCTGAGTCCAACTTATTTCACTTAGCATAATGATCTCCAGGTTCAAATGGGAGGATCACATTTTTTAGAGCTGAATACTACTTCATTATTTATAACATCAATTTCTTTCTCTGGTGTATGTGCCTGGTGCCTTAGTGGCTGAGCTACAGGCACCAAGCCTATAATGTCAATTTCTTTATCCATTCATCTTTCAACACTTATTAAATTGTTTCCATATCTTATCTATTGTGAATAATGCTACAATGAACATGGGAGTGTAGATATCTTTAGGAGGGGCTGACTTTATTTCCTTTAGTATAAATACCAGCAGAGGGATTGCTAGGTCATATGGTAGTTCTATTTTTAATTTTTCAAGGAAACTCCCTACCAGTTTCCTTAACATCTACACCAATTTAAATTCCTAACAGTGTACCAGGGTTCCCTTTTCTCCATAACCTGGCCAATACTTGTTATCTCTTGCCTATTTGATAAAAGCCACCCTAAGAAGAGGGAGGTAATATATTACTGTGGTTTGATGTTCATTACCCTGGGTAGCACTAGTTTTAACGTCAAAAAAGACATATGAATATACTTTGTTTAAATTTTACATTCAAATCAAGAATAAAACTGATTTCATTATAACAAAAAAAAGACATGAATTAGGCAAAATCAAGTAGCATCAAGTCAAGTCTTCTAAGTTTTTTAAGGATCCCATTTTTGAATAGGAAAAATAAAAGAGCAACAAAAAAAGCAAGATGAACATAGAAAAAAACATTAATAATGATTATACTTGGTGTTAAGATTCAGATAATTACAGTTCTGTTTTGAAATTCTTTTAAGTTATTTTAAAAACAATCATCCATTTCATATAGAAAAACAAGACATTCTGCAGGTTTTATTACATATTCAATTCACTAGGAATATAATTACCATACAAATCAAAAGAAGATTGTTTTGAATTCTACCAAAAGTTCTCACAATTTTAGAGATCATGCCATTAACTCCCTTCTTGATATTTGAAACACCAAGTCATACACCTCTACCAGCATGGCTTTACAGCCACTGCATTCTCAGTGAGCATCTGAGACTGTGCACTGACACACTGAACTATCATCATTTCTATGTAAATCATTCTTTTCATTTTAAAAATGCAGGGCATTTGTTGCTATCTTTGAAATTATGTGTACTGGCTGTTGTATTACTGATGCATTTATGAGACTAAAGGAAATTACAAAGACGTTTTTCCTTTTTGTAAGGATTCAGCTTCAAAAACTGTTTAGATAAGAGATTTTCAAAGAAGCAGGAAGGAGGGGCCACCTACTGCCCTTTGACACATTTCCCTGGAACTCTGGTTCAAGCAAACCACAGGGTCACTGGAGTCACTGGCATGCAAGACTTGGAGCTTGCACTGCTCAGCTGGGAAGGTATAGGGCTGCCACCTGCAATGCTGTATTTTCTTTCCCTCCAGGGTTCAGGAGAGAGTAATGGATACAGTAACAGAGAAAGAAAATCCTTGAAGTAAAAGCCTTTAACCAAAAATACAAATGGAGAGGAAAAGCACTGTAAAGTCCAATTTTATGTATTTATTTTTTACTTATTGAGACAGGGTTTCACTCTGCCACCCTGGCTAGAATGCAGTGGCATCATCATAGCTCACTGAACTTGAGCTTCTGGTTTCAAGTGGTCCTTCTGCCTCAGTCTCTGAGTAGCTGGGACCACAGCTGCATGCCATGACACCTGGCTAATTTTATCTTTTGCAGAGACCAGGTCTTATCATTGCCCAAGTTGGTCTCAAACTCTTAGCCTCAAGTGATCCTCCCTCCTGCCTTAGCCTCCCAAAGTGCTAGGATTACAGGCATGAGCCATCACAACCAGCCGGGCCCAATTTTCGACTAATGCTCGGAGCCTCTCCTCCACACAGTGATGGCCTTCCCACTTCACCCCAGCACATAACTAACAGAAAGGGATCTCTGATAGTAGGACTGATACTAAGAAGAGAAAATGGGAGGTAGGAGTGCACATCCCTTAGCCCCAATGCAGATCGCTCAGCCAATACTCCCCACTTCTAGCCCATGGCTGGAAGCCCTAGGTTATTCCCTGCGGCAGAGCCATCCTAACCTCAATGACAAGCGTGGGGGAGCCACAACTCAGCAGTGTGACAGTCTTAGAGCGGCTGATAACCTTCAGTTGAAATATATGAATCCCTAAGACCCCAATTCATACCTGTTAGTTGTTTCTCCCTTCAATCTTTTCTTGCATTTCTAGTTGGTAATAAAACCCCCCAGTAAATTTAAATGGTACATGTGCTCCACTCAAGTACAGAGATTGGGAGAAAATGTGAAAATATATGTCGTTCCAAAGGACCCCTGAAGGGAAAGAGGTCTTATTGTAAGACCTTTTAAGCTGAACCAAACTCTAGCAAGGAAAGTACCAAAAAATGTCCCAGGAATGAGGTTCAGGCCCCTATGGCTCCCCAATTTCCTATCTTTGCTCATTATCTTTCCCCCAACCACCTCTTTGCTGGAGCCCCTACCTTAAGCACCAGAGCTCAACCCCCCTCCTAACCACAGCCACCACTATCAGTACTACAACGCAGTAGGATTACTGGCCTTCCAAGTGGAGATTTAACACATGTATTCCCAGGGAGCAATTAAGACACAATGGGCACACAGAAAGATACTATATAGATAGATAGCATAGTGGGACAGAATCCTGGAGCCAAGACTCCATGGACCCCTCCCTACACACACACCTCAGATCTGCCACTTACTAGCTGCGAAACAGCAGAGCTGCTAGGAGGATTAAATGAGTCATTACAAGCAAAAAAAAAAAAAAAAAAACCACCTGCAACACTACATGCACATGGTATTCACTCAGTAAATGTTAGCTGTTATAGTTATAATTAAAATATATTGTGGATTTTAAAAGCTTCGGAACTGATTACGGGAAAGTTAATCATCATGTCTAATATCATTCCTATTATAAAATGTGTTCAAAACTATAGACTTGACCAAGAGAAGGAATCCTTTTCCTAAACAGGAGATCTACAGTGTCCCACAAAGAAAATCTTGGTTCTAAATCTAATAACCTCTGAGCAGTAAAGATGATAAAAGCTAAGAGACTAAAAAGGGTCATATGGCTTACAATTTATTTTCCTTCTGTTTTCCAAAACATGCACTATGAGTACTTCATGTATATTTTTTCATTATTAGCACATATCTTTTCACTAAAGCATTTGGTTCGTAAACTTTTTGGCCTCAGGACTCTTTCAACTTAAGAGTGTATGTGGATTTGGATTAAAGATGGCGGCTGAGTAACAGCTTCCCTGCAACTGGGCACGGGGAATCTGGGGAGACAAGACTCCAGACATCTCTGGCTGGTGGGATCTGCCTATGATCATCCCTTTGAGGATACAGGGAGCCAGCAAGGGA
>CAUYPK010083468.1:0-14295 GCA_963574355.1 Loris lydekkerianus | reverse complement strand
CGAACACACGCAGCCACTTGCCAGTTTTCCACTGTTTTTGTGTTCCTCCTGGGGTCCAGAAGTCCCTTGCTGGCTCCCTGTATCCTCAAAGGGATGATCATAGGCAGATCCCACTGGCCAGAGATGTCTGGAGTCTTGTCTCCCCAGACTCGCCGAGCCCAGTTACAGGGAAGCTGTTACTTAGCCACCATCTTTAATCCTCCCACCTCTTACTCTTTATTTCTTCTCTTCTCTTTCTTCTTCCTTTTCTTTTCTTTTTTTTTTTTCTTTCTTCCTTTCTTTTTTCCTCCCATTCTCTCTTCTCTCTCTCTCTTTATTTCTTTCTTTCCTTCCCTGTTTCCTTCTTTCCTTCCTTCCTTTTTTCCTTTCCTTTCTTTCTGTCTTTCACTCTGTCTTTCATCTTTCTTTCTATCTCTCTTTCTTTCTTTTTTCTCTTTTTAGTAGAGATGAGGTGTCAATCTCGTTTAGGTTGGTCTCATACTCCTGAAATCAAGCAATTGTTCCACCTTTGGTTCTAGTGAGCTAGGTGCAGAGGTGTGAGCCATCACACCCTGCCTAATGAATATTAAAAAAAATTTCACAGCTATACTAAAAAATACACACATATTTCATGTCCTTAAAAGCAATTGAAGAGCAGTCATATCCTGCACTCACATGTCAGCCACAGGAACTTCTTTCAATCTCAGTGTAACCTAGAAGAAATATCAGTGAATAGTAAGGTCCTTCTGGAAATTAAAACCAAGAACAAGCATAGTGGCTCACAACTATATGCCTAGCACTCTGGGAAGGCAAGGAGGGAGGACTGCTTCAGCTCACAAGTTTGAGACTAGCCTGAGTAAGTATTAGAACACCCCAGTACTAAAAAATTGTAAAAAAACATTATTCAGACAATGTGGAGAGACCTGTAGTCCTGGCTATTAGAGGACTAAGTTAGAAAAATCACTCAATAGGTTAAGGTTGCTCTGAGACAAGAGGGAAGAAGGGAAGGGGAGGGATGGAGCCTTAGTGTAACCTAGCTTCTTGTACCCTCAATGAATCCCCAACAATACAAAAAACAAAAAAAAAAAATTGAAAAAAAAGGTTGCTCTGAACTAGGCTGATATCATGGTACTGTAGTGTGAGGCAAAAGAGTGAGATGCTTTATCAATAAGAAAATAAAAATTAAAAAATAACGAAAACAAGAAGAGAGATGTCTTGATGTAAGAATAAGGGAAAGAAACCCAATCTTCTCACAAATAATTTCTGGTTAAGCTGAGCTTCCCTAATCACACTATTGTGTGGTTTCCTCCTAGAACTTGGACCTCTGACCAGTGTTACCTGCTCCACTCACTCCAACCTACCTCGGTGCTTGACTAGTGTCGGCTGTGTCTTCACCTTCCAGGGCTTTTTGCTTTGCTCCAGACAGGTGATGAGTTCTGGCTTAGAGACAGCAAGATGGGGTTTATTAGAAAAAAAAATTTGGGATTCTTCAATTGGCAATCTAATGCCTTGGTGAAGTAGAGAAAATGACATTTTAGAAGATTCTGAAATAATAATCCCAAACAGATTTCCTTGCAGAAAATTAAGAATCTTTAAAAAGTATTTAACATTGGAATATTCCTAACTCCTCCACTACCAAAACTACTGAAATCAAATTTGGTGCTAGAAATCAGACTTAAAGGTATGAGTAACAATCTAGCCCATAAAATTTCTGAAATTTCCGTTAATCTAGTGAAGGATATAAATTAGCTCAAAAAAGTTAAGAGTAATGCCAAAATAAAACAACTCCAATTTTTCTTTCCTATACCAAGATATCCTAAAGTTTTGCAAAGAAACAAGAACCTGATACTCAGTCAATGAATAAAGTGAATAAAAACCTTCTACAAAGAGAGAATATGAATTGTTTAGTGTAGACCTGGAACTGTGTATATAAGTTGTCCTCACCCAGGAAGACCAAGTTTCTGTAGGTCTCTAACATGACTTCCCAATACAAGTGCTGCTGACCAGGGTCCAGGCAGGCCCACTCATCCATAGAAAATTCAATAGACACATCCTTGAAAGTCAACACTCCCTGAAAAGAAAACATATTTATGAAGAAAACATGGACATATAGAATTTCACTTTTTTTTGTTGAGACAGAGTCTCAAGCTGTTACCCTGGGTAAAGTGCAATGGTGTCACAGCTCACAACAACCCTAACCCTTACGCTTAAGCAACTTTCTTGCCTCAGTTTTCTGAGCTCAGACTACAGGCACCCTCCACAACACCCATCTAATTTTTTTGTTGCCGTTGTCATTGTTGTTTAGCTGGCCCGGGCCAGGTTTGGATCCACCAGCCTGGGTATATGTGGCCAGTACCTTAACCACTATGCTACAGGCATCAAGCCATGAATTTCACTTTTAGTTAAGTGAGTGAAGAGAACTCTTGCTGACTTATAAGAGTAAATGCAACTACCTAACAACTATAGAAGAGCTATATTCCCTCATGTGTTACCTAACACTGAAGACAGGGATGGAATGGCATCCACAAAACCAGTGTACAGATTGTACACTTTCAGTTGACACAGTAGAAATAAAAGGCCACCAATACCAGCATGCAGAATTCTGTGCCTTATTTACACCATATGTTACAATCTGTGTATGTTTTTTATATGACAATGTCAAGGTGAGAGAAATGGAAACTCTAAAATTTTAAGGTGTATGAGAAAGAACTGGAGATCTTTAAAAAATGTAGATTGTTACAGACGATATGGGGTGAAGATTCCATTTCTAAATTTCCAACCAGCTCAACAGTAATGGCAATACTTCAGTCCCATAATGATACTTTGTCAAACATGCAGTGAACTGCAGACACTGTTTTTATCCCAGTTGATTCCTGAACCAGTAAACAAAGATGACAACCTTTACTTTCCAAAGAAAGGTATAAGGAAGAGAATCTAAGAAGAAAGGGGTGCTTTCTCAATCAATGTTTTTATTTGCTCACATTAGTTGATACTCTCCCCAAGTACTTATTAACAATAAAGAAGATATACTGAACCCTATAATGGAATAGGTATCCAAGAGCACCATAACTGAGTGAATAAAATTAACATCAACCATAATAGGACAATTAATATCAGGTGCTGATTCACAAGTGCAAACCCAGCATCACTGCTGTGATAATACTGGCCAGAAAAAGTCAATCATAGTGTGATAAAAACTAGTTGAGAAAAACCAAGTTTTGGCAAAGTTCCAGTTACAGATATCTGGCATGTCTTCTACTTTCTAATTGTGTCTTAAATGGTTTTCTTTACCATCCCACAAAGCAACTCTTTTCTAATTATTCTGTTCTTGAGAACTTTGAATTACTCTAAGCAGTTAATGCCATCTTCTGTAAAAGTGCATGAACATCATTCTACTTTACATAGAAATGGTGGAGCTTCCAGATAGAGGCTAAGTAGTACATGCTACAATCCAATGACCCAACCTCATTCACAATGAAAATCTTGGGCATCTGCATTTTCCCATTTTCAACAGGGAGAAATGGAACATTTGCACTATTGTGGGAAACAAATTAAAGTGAGAATATTTTAGGGCATGTGGACAGCTGGATGGAGAGAGAATGGAAAGAAGAGTCTGCCATATGTGAAGGAGAAGGAGTTCTGAAGTCTTGTGATTATTAAAAGAAAAGGGGGAAAGCATATTTAAACTCATTTGGCAGGAACATCACAAGTAGAATTCTAAAGGTTTGCAGTGTCTGAAAACATGACATTGCAGGAGAAAAAGTGGGCACAGCCCTGCACCTTGGACACTGTTACCCAAAAAGCAATCACTTCTTTCTTTTTCTCTTCCTTCCCTTGATTTCCTTCTCAGCTGAGATTATCTGGACACATTACTCCTGCATCTTGACAATATGCCTTTAAAGGCATCAGCACAGACTCTTCACCTGCTATCACCACATCCACAGGCATAGCGACCTTGAAGTGCAGAAAATTTTTTTGCCCTTTTCTATTATTTATTATGGGAGAGAGTCGGGAAGAAGGAGGTTCCATATAAAGACCAAAGTGTGAGTTTCTAATTTCTTGGCCTTCTGTGTCCTCCCTTCCTAGTAATTTCTGCTATGGACATGGGAATATGGGCCCTCTGACCTTTTTCCTAAAAAATAAATAAACTCAACTGTCTTAAATGTATCTGGAAACCCTCATGCTTGACATTGGCCTTCCTTTAGCATCACGGGGGGCCACGTGATGACACCAGCCACACTTATAGAATCTGTTGGCTGGCAGAATCACAGGTGATGTTATTTCTTCAAACTAGCTGTGGAATCCTACCTGGAAGCCTGGGCTGAGAAACACTTAGCTAAGCATCGCCTCTCAGGCTTTAGTATGCATACAAGGTATTTCTCAGTATGCTCCCTGATTCAAGTGTCTGATTCAATAATAGCAGCAGTTACTCTATCTTCAAACAAATAATCAGTTTTATTTCACAATGCCTACTTATGTTTTTCCTTAAGAATTTCAGAAAGGCCAGCCAGATGATTCAAGCCTGTAGTCCCAACGCTCTTGTGGGCCCAAGACAGGTGACTTGTCTGAGGTCAGGAGTACCAGATCAGCCTGAGCAAGACTGAGACCCTGTCTCCTAATTGCTGGGCATTATGGCAGGTGCCTGTAGTCCCAGATCCTTGGGAGGATGAGAGAAGAAATAACTTTAGCCCAGGAGTTTGAGGTTTCTGTGACCGGTGATGCCACATTACTCTATGGAGGGTGACTAAGTGAGACTCTGCCTCATGAAACAAAAAATTGCAGGAAGGCTTTTGAGCCATTCACTATAGCATCAACACTGCACAACTCACCATGAAGGAAAATAGTGAGCAGGTACCTCCATGTCTGTTTTGGTCTAGCTGATGTCAGCCAGACAGCCAGATGGCTAGAAACCATTTCAATGAGACATGTTTTCCCAAGCTCCTTTACCCTTTCACCACCTTCTGGTCAGCCCAGGAACATAAGTTGCTCTTTGCAACATTAGTCAGCCATCTCCTCACATTGCCCTGGAATAAATTGCTTGATCTTCCACCAACTCTTGCACTGGGACTTTGCTGTTTCAGGAGGGAATAGTCAATCTTGGTTTTGTTTAAAAATTTGCAGGTTTTGAGTGAGTCTAGGAAGTGGCTTCTTTAACAATTCCCACTATTGCTGCTGTTCCTTTTTCTGGACTAAAGCAGCACTCAGCTAGACAAAGCAAACACCACACAGGGTGCCTTCTGCCCAACATTTTCTAACAAAACAAATAACTTTGGTTTAAGAAAGACCACCAATCACAATCTTCAAACAAGACATAGTTTACTGACACTTTAAAATCTCCAGTGATTAAAGAAGGCAGCAGTGTCTGAGGAAGAACCTGGACTAAGAATTGGGACCTGCTGATTTGGGTCTTGCACTGGTGGATGCAGCTAGTGCCCTAGGTACATTCATGAAACTTAGAGAAACAGAAAAATGGGAATGAGGACATTCTCAGGTATACTCAATGCCTATTTGTCATCCGGGATCAGCTTCTGGCCTTCTAGTCTCGAGATTGGTTTTAAGTTTAAGGATATCAGGACAATTGAAAGACAGAGACACAATGCCTGATTGCTGCCCTATAAAGGTAGTTAGTAAAAATTTACAGGTTGTCTTCAAAAGTCACCATACATAAGGAACATTCAAAATTGTAGCTAAATATACTTTTACAAAATATTGATTACAGAATATTAGAAAGAGAGGGAAAGATACACAGAATAATCTGTAAATATTTTTGTAAATTTTGTTGCAAATAAAAGTGCCGCATATACTCGAGTATAAGCCGACCCGAGTGTAAGCCGACCCCCTTAATTTTACCCTAAAACTGGGAAAACTTAGTGACTCAAGTATAAGCCGAGGTGAAAAATGCAGCAGCCACTGGTAAATTTCAAAAATAAAAATATATACCCAAAATAATTACAATAATTGAGGAATCAGTAGGTTAAATGCTTTTCAATATTTACTGCTAAAAAAAATACTGTAAACTAGCAACAACAACTTTAAAACTTTAAATATAAAGTGCAGAAAACTGTAGCTTAACAGGTAATCAAGCTAAATCACAATCATCGAATCAAATAACCTGTATGACCCGAGTATAAGCTGAGTTCGGGTTTTTTGGCACAAATTTTGTGCCGAAAAAACTCGGCTTATACTCGAGTATATAGGTAGTTAAAAAAGGAAATGTTGCTTCCACATAGGAGAAAGTAAAGAGATCTTCTGCTGCAAAGCTTAACATATGAATGATGTGTGAAGATTCAGAAGTGGGTGAAAGATTTCCCAGGTGAAAGTAACTTAAGCAAAGGTGGGAATGCATTGTAGGATGTCCCAACCACTTAGTCATTTCTCCTGACTGCACAGACTTTACCAGTGGTCAGCCAGGTCTCAGGGACTGCTCACTTCCAGGCTGTGAACTAATTTTTAGTGTCAACAAAATACATTGAGCATAGATCTTTTGTTTTCATGGCTCAGTCCCTCCAATGGGCACCATTTGGGGTACAGAGTCTAGATGGCTCTGTGTTGACCCATGTACCTCTTGAGTCCAGGAACAATTACTTCTGAAATCTCATTGCACAAAAATATATTGAGTGTCTGCTGGGTGCCAGCTGCTAATTGAGGTGCTGGGTTATTCTAGTGAAAAAAACCTGAAAAAAAAAGAAAGGCTTGCCCTCATGGAGTTTGTATTTTACAAATTTAATCTGTAATTTTAATTAAAAATTCATTTGTAATTTTATTACAAGTTTATTTGGAATTTACAAATAAAGGGCATTGAGGGGTTGAACGTTCCTCTGATCTGAATCCGTCATCCAGGTAAAGTGGCAAAATCTTAGCACCTGGTGTGCAGGCAGCCTAGACTCAATCCCTGCTTTAAGCCTCAGTTTCCTTATGTGTCAAACAAACAGGCTCCCTTATACCTTCACAGACTTCCCAGCCCTGAACTTCTTGGATTCTATGAGCCCGAAGGGTGGACGTGGACCAGGAACCGCAGGCGTCTCCTGTCTGGGCGATCCTGGATGTTCATGCTTTTGTTCCGTGTTTTCATAAGGGGCTCCAGGGCTCTTTCTGACAGTTCGCTCCTCCAAGGCTAATCAGAATTCTCTTTCTGTCTGCCTTGGTTTTCTGCACTTTGACTTGCATCATAAATTATTCTTCTCTAAATGGCAGGCATAGGTAAGTTACCAAAAGGTCACTCAGAACCCGATCAATCCCAGATGCTTTAATTACTTTAGTGCTGTTTGGACTTGTGTGTGTGTGTTTGTGTGTGTGTGTGTGTGCGCGTTGTATCAACTCAGAGAAGGGACTCAAACCATTTTCTGCAAAGGTGATAGAATTTCCTTTAAGGAAATTCACTAGTTGGCTTCTGGGCATGTTGGGAGAACACCCAGCTACACAGACCTTCATATAGATATTAACAAAATAAAGATAAGGTATTAGCTGAGCTGTCATTACTGTTTGGCAGGGCTGATGGCAAATTCTGAAGACTAAGTAAAGGATGAATCCAATGTAAAACCAAGATTAAAACCAGATAGAAAACATCTACTTATAAAATAGGCCAGCTCCCCCTCTTCTCACAGAGGTTTGTCACAAAGCTCCTAAGTTGGTTCTAGACACTGTGTTTCATCCTTAGCAAGAATTTAGAGGCAAAGTTGCAGATGAGGAATGCAATTCAGCCTCAGTCCTATTTGTTTCTGTGTTGAGTGTCTCTGAGTTGGCTTGTGGATGCAAAAAGGATATTTCCACAGTCAGTGTCTTTGGCTAACGGCCCAAGTCTTAAGAGGATTTGGGAAAAGCCAGCCTTGTGATATGTCTTCTTTGTGTGTGAGGAAAGATTCTCTCTCTTACTCTGTTGATTCAATCTCTTCTCTGTGAGAAATTATACAATAATAAAACAACAATTTATAATTGTAAGATAAGAAAAACAATAATTCAACTTTCAGAACTTTTTTTTTTTTTTTTTGAGACTAAGTCTCACTCTATTACCCAAGCTAGAATACTGTGGCATCATAGCTCACAGCAACCTCAAACTCCTAGGCTCAAGTGATCCTCCTGCCTCAGTCTCCTAAGTAGCCAGGACTACAAGGTATCTGCCACTATGCTTGGGTAATTTTTCTATTTTTATTAGAGACGAGGGTCTCGCTTTTGCTCAGGCTGGTCTTAAACTCCTGAGCTCAAGCAATCTGCCTGCCTTGGCCTCCCAGAGTGCTGGGGTTACAGGTGTGAGCCACAGTTCCTGGCTTAAAGTTCAGTACTTTTAAATGCATTATCCTAAGCACTTTGCATTTCTTGTTTCTTTTAGTTCTTACACCTTTTGTTACCTCTACTTCAGATGAGGGAAACTGAGGCATAGAGAGGTACTATCTTGGGACGTCTGGGGGTCATAGACCTTAGTCCATGTGGGCTGTCACGACAACATTCCATAAACTTGGTGTCTTATATGAACAGAAATTTATTGTACATAGTTCTGGAGGTTCGGAAGCCCATGGTCTAGGAAGCAGACTCGGTGTCTAGTGAGGGCCTCCCTGCTGTCCTCATGTAGCGGAAGGAGCAAGGTAGCTCTCAGTTCTCTTTTGCAGGAACATTGGTCTCATTCATGGAAGCATCACCCTCATGACTCAATCACCTCCCAAAGGCCCCACCATCTAATACTACCACCTTGGGGTTTAGGATTTCAACATGCAAATTTGAGGGGAGGACACAGACGTTCATATCATAGCACTGTGGTTGAAACCTCAGCAGTCTGGACCAGACATTAATAACAGCTGGCTTTTATCATGGTTTGCTGAGTTTCAGGAATGAGGCTAAACTCTTTGATTTAATAATCCTCACAGCAACATCATAAAGCTGGTGCTATTATTTTTATGAATTTGCACATAAGGAGACTGAAGCTCATTGAAGTTAGCTGATTAATAGTATATAAGGCAACACAGCACAGCAAAGCTGAGATTAATCACCATTCCCTTTGGCCCACTACTTGGTTTTGTAAATAAAGTTTTGTTAGAACACAGCAACATCCATTCAGTTGTGCTTCCTATGACTGCTTTTTTTTTTTTTTTTCCCCTGACACAGTTAAATGATTTCCACAAAGACTGCTGGTCTGAAGAGGAAAATATAGTTACTATTTGGTCATCTATAGACAAAGGTTGACAGTCCCTGCCTAGTGGCCATAATTACTTCCATCTCCCACTGTTTTATGCACCCCGATTCCCAGTCTGCTGGTTTCAATGTGCATGTGCTGATATTGAGCATAGCTCCATCCTAGCCAGAGGTGCAAAGCGGGTCTCCTGCAACTCTCCACTCCTCCTTGGGAATTGAGACAGTCTCATTTTGTTACCCTCGGTAGAGATCTGTGGCATCATAGCTCATAGCAACCTTAAATAATTGGGCTCAAGTGATCTTTTTGCCTTAACCTCCCAAGGAGCTGGGAGTATAGGCACCTGCCACATTGCCTTCCTTCCTTCCTTCCTTCCTTCCTTCCTTCCTTCCTTCCTTCCTTCCTTCCTTCCTTCCTTCCTTCCTTCCTTCTTTCCTTCCTTCCCTCCCTCCCTTCCTTTCTCTCTCTCTTTCTTTCAAGAGATGGGGTCTCACTGTTGCTCAGGAATTCCTGAGCTAAGGGAATCCACCCTCCTCAGCCTCCCAGAGTGCTAGGATTATAGGCATGAGCCACCATACCTGGGAAGTCCTGGATTTCTAACTGATCCAAGGGTATAGGTGTTTGAGTGTGAGATGAATTTGGCTTGCTTAGAACATGACAAGAGCATGGATCCTGAAATTGCCCTGAAAATTCAGAGTCTTAGGCCCCATCCTGGTACCTACAGAATCAGAATTTTTGGAAGAGTGTCCTGGGAGTCTGTGCTCCCTAGGCAGTGCTAGTGGCCTCCAGTGTCTGAGATGCACCTGTCCTCAGCCCCCAGGTGGGCCTCAGCCCTGTGGGAACCACACATTGAGTCAGCTTCCTCTAAATAGCAGCAGAGCTGGTAAAAGTAACTCACTAACTGTCACTCCTCTGGCTCTCGGAGCCTCAGATTTGCTCTCCCAACATTCCTCGGTGTCTACTAAATGTATTCTACGGTCAGTTTCCTTTTACAGGTGGGGAAACTGATGCTCTGAGCAGTGGGTGTCACACAGCGATGCAGGGCGGAACTGGACTGAGCTTGGGGATTCTCTCAGCTTCGCTTTCAACCACTGATCTGTGTTACCCTCTGAGGTGGAAGGATGGCTGCTTGGGCAGGCCCCTCCCTGACATCTGTGAGAGCCAGGACAAGAGCACACAGAGACATCCACATACTAAATGTCTAAGGTTTCAATGTTATAATGCAACCTAGCAAACTGTTGAATAAGATATATCCTGGGCTCCAATATGAACACATTTTGCATAACAACAAAATAAAAAGTTTTGGTGTGTAATAACATGGTTTTTATATCATTGAAATCTAGTAAGACATCAAACATGATTGATTTAATTATTTTTGTGCAAGATTTGTGAATGGGTTGATGCTTATGTAAGCCATAAAGTAAAGGCATAAAATATAAAATTTGTGTAAATCCATAGTGTAGGAGTCTATTTTCTTGGATTCAGATCTGCACAATGACTAATTGTGTGATTTTAATTAATATTTTCAGATAATTTGTGATGTATGCATATTTGGAAAACCTATCTTCAGGTATGGTGCCTCCTTGGCAGTTTTTTTCCTGACATTAATCTTTGTTTGATCTTCCATTTTTATTTATTGGTTTTATCGCATGTATAATTTGTATATCCAATAAAATTATAAATTATACATATAACAAAACACACACTCTAAATATGATATTTCAGTGAGTTGTGACAACTATATTCACATAATCACCTCCTCAACTAAGATTTTCATAGTTTCTAAAATATTAATTTCAATTTGGAGAAACTTTTGTTTCTGTTGCAGCAATAGGTCCTGGAAGTATCAATGTATGTTTTAAAGTAATTCTCATATTTTAAAACTATGTATTTTAAAATTTCATGCTTAAACTTTATAATGGAAAAATGTTATAAATTTACATTTACTGTTTCTCCCTGACTTCTCCAGTAGAAAGAAAGCTTCATGAGGATGAAGGTTTGGACAGTATGCTCAATCCCCAGAACAAGACGGGTACTAAATAAATGTTCATTAAATATTTGCTGAATGAATACAAGTATCTTGGGCTCAAAGGTGTTCTGAGTTCTACGTGAGTTTGTTTAATCTCACACAGGACATCCTTATTTTATGAAAGCATCTCTAAGCAGAGTCCAATCTGCCTTTAGGGGAGATGACACATCCCATTAGCTCATGAGACTTATTTATATCTCAGAATGCAAATATGTGCCTCTATTCAGTGTTGCTCAAAGATAGGACATTGGCCTTGCTGGTACCTTCCAGCTGGAGGCCTATCAAGTCTGCCATGTTGGAGGGGGTCTTCGTGCTAGAGATCTTTTGAGCTGAAGGGCACCTTTGTCTTTTTAATTTCCTATAGGAGAGGTCACCAAAGGAGAAAGAAATGTTGGCTAGTGTGGTAGATAGTCTATGAGATGGCCCTCAAAGATCTCCACTTGCTGGTCTTCACATTCTTGTGTAATCCCCTTCCCTTGCCCCCTGCCCACAGTGTAGGCAGGACCTGTAACTTGCTTTTAACCAATGGGATATGGAAAAGGTGATGGACTTCCACCATTATGGTACATAAGATTGCAACTGCTGTTGGGCCAGTGGACTTGCTCTCTCTTGCTGGCTTTGATAAAGCAGTTGCCATGTTGGGGAGGCCCCTGTGACAAGGAACTGAGAGTGACTTCTGGCTGTCAGACAACCCAAACTGAGGCTCTCAGCCCAATAGCCCATAGTAACTGAATTTTGCCAACAGCAATATAAGCCAGCTTGGAAGCAAAATCTTCTCCCCTGAGTCTTCATATGACACCCTAACCTTGACTGATGCCTTGATTTCAGGTGTGTACGAGATTTAAAAGAAGGAATCCAGATTAATGATGCCTGTATTTCTCATGCTCAGAAACTATGAGATGATAAATGTGTGTTGTATAAAGTTCATGGTGATTTTTTTTATGTAGCAGTAGATAGTATAGCCAAGGAGAAGAAAAATCTCATAATAAGATGTTCCCTTTATATCGACTTACCCCATACACTTTACTGACATTACTTTACAAAATCCATATAACAACCCTAAAAATAAGTTGCTCCTAACCACATTTTACAAATGAATAAACCAAGACTCATGAGGATCACATAGTTGGAAGGTTGCAGAACCGGGATTTGAACCAAATCATGTCTGACTCAAAAATTCTACTGTACTTAAAACTTCCTTAGCATTATATTTAATACAGCTTTGGAAAGACAGAGGACTAACTAGAGGAAACTAGTTAGAGGCCTATATTACTGCCTTACTGCTAGAATGATCAGTTGTGTGTCTCTTATTAAATGTTTTAGATTTCTCTCTTTTTGCTATTATTTTAAAAATATATTCTATTTATTTTTGACAAGTAAAAATTATATTTAGTTACAGTGTACAACATGATGCTTTGAAATATGTATACAATGTAGAATGGATAAATCAAGCTAATTAATATATGCATTACCTCACATACATTTTTTTGTGGTGAGAACACTTAAAATATACTCTTAGCAATTTTCAATTATATAATATATTGTTACTAACTATAGTGGATATAAAATATGAAATTCTTTAAAAGAGGTTTCTGTCAGTTTCAGGGTGCCCTTGCTTTGCTGATACTTTGAGCACTATCCTTTTTTTAACGTTTGTATTCATCAGCATCTGTTACAATGCCTAGCACATAGCCAACAATTAATATACACTTGCTGAGCAGAATCATAGAGGAATTATGTCTTCAGGACAGATTCAATTTGCTGTGTCACATGGATTAACCCTCTGTTTAAACATCTCAGTAGCTTTCTTCCTGCTCTCCAGAGTCTAATTTCCTTAGCAAGGCATGTGTAATTCTTCAGACGTAGATCCACAGCTGCAAGGCAGTGTTATATATAACGTGCTCATAATTGGTGCATAGTGAGAAATGAATCTATTTTGGATACCAGGTCTGAACTTGGCCTAGGGGAACTCCTTCATGGTATACAGGGTGAGGTATATAACTGTGGTATATAATTGAGTTCAAAGGTAGCCTGGAATTTGAATGTAAGCCCCTAGAGGGGAGAGACCCTGCTCTTTAAAAGTGGGTGCTTCTTGAATCCTTCGGTTCTCCATCAGGTTTTGTTGATTTGAAATGCATTGGAACTCTGGAGCTTTGGGCCCATGATATGCACACTTTCATCCATTCAGTCTTCTGCCTCGATGGTCACAAATGTTTCTGTACACTGGTGTCAGTTAGCCTGAGTTTGAATCTTGGCTCTTCCTCTTACCAGTTGGGTGACTTTGAGCAATTCATGTGCTCTTCCTCAGAGAGATCTTCCTCAGGAAATGCTATGAAGATTAAGAGTTATGAAGACCTGGGAAGCACATTCTCAAAGGCAATTTGTATGATTAGCCATCTCTCTTGTTGCTTGAATTTCTCTCTGTTCCCGTTCTCTTTTCTGTCCTCTTTATCGAACTGTCCCTCAGTCCCGGATGTCTCAAAGCCCTTCAGGCTCACCATGTGTAAATCTAACCTAAACTTGTTGCTTTAACACCCTGTGTTCCCCACATATGCCTCCTTTAAAATAAAAGTCCCATCTTTATTAAGAAAGATAATGGTTCCTGGTCACCCAGAAACCTCAGAGTCACCCACAGGCTTCCCTGTCCCCTCACTCCTACATCCATTTGACATCAAAATTCTGCCTCCTGGATGACCCCCATCCCTGCTTCTCTATATCACCATGACAACTGCCCTAATTGAATCAGGTGCCATCCCCGGGTATCAGTCTTCTACTTGTCCCCCTTGCCTTTTCCCAGTTCTCTATCCTCCTTTTAAGCCCAGAACGATTTTTTTTTTTTCATTTCTTTATTTTTTATTGTTGGGGATTCATTGAGGGTACAATAAACCAGGTTACACGGATTGCATTTTTAGGTAAAGTCCCTCTTACAGTCGTGTCTTGCGCTCAAAAGGTGTGGCACACACCAAAGCCCCACTCCCCTCCCTCCTTCCCTCTCTTTGCTCTTCCTTTTTGATTTCATTTCATTTTTTTTTTTAAGCAGGAACTCAACTTTATTGTGTCAAGCAGCCGCTTATATAGAGCGTGGGGAAGGGGCGGGGAAAGAAGGCGGGGGATGAGGTGCGTGGCAGGGCCAATGGCATGGTACCACATTGGCTGTATCTAGGCA
>CAUYPK010083467.1:0-26221 GCA_963574355.1 Loris lydekkerianus | reverse complement strand
TGTAGAAGACTGAAACTGGACCCACACCTTTCTTCTCTAACAAAAATTGACTCTCAGTGCTTAAAGGACTTAAATAGCTCTAATTCTTGAGGCTCTTTTCAGTTCTAAAATAAGGAGAAAAATTTGCACCCTTTATGGCTGTTCATTCAATGCCACATTTATTGAGCATCTATAATGCTGTCGGGCACTGCTTTTGGCCCCAGGGATGCAAAGGTGGGTACTCTTCTGTCAAAGGGATCACATCTCATGAAGAGATGGGTGATGATCCAAAAACAATAGTATGATCCAAAAACACTCAGGAAGAGTTTCCAGGAGGAGGTGGTGTTTTAGCAGAGACATGAGTGAAGAGGAAGAACCTTCAAGGGCAGCTGTGGGATGGGGTACCCACAGCTACACAAAAGACATCTCATTCCTTTGAAATTCATACTAAGATCACAAACATATGGGACCATACTATTGTCCTTGGGAAGGCTCAGATGAGAAGCAAAATGGGGTCTGCTATTGAGGCTGTAAGATGTTGAACTTTCATTAGCCACGAGGAAGAACTAATACCCCTGCTGGACTCTGCAGCCGGTACAATGAGGGAGGTAAGGTAAGGCAGGATTTATCACAGGACCCTCAAATCCTGGGTCTGGTGGGAGGAAGGAATCCTTAAGAGAAAACTCTCTGCTCCAGAAACTTTTTGCCTGGGGAGGTGGGAGAGTCCCCAAAGGGGTCAAATTACACAAGCCTGGGTTATAGAATGGCCCCCAGAAAGTATTGGAGGGAGAGAAGTTGCCCTAAGAAGAGGGAAGCTGGTGCTTCTCTCCACATGCTCTTCAGCCTCACCCAGAACATGGCAGTGGACAAGTGCTGGGACCACAGAATGACCAGCCTCCGGCACTACCCTCAACCTCTGAACCTCAGTCTTCACATCTCAAAATGGGTCTTGCCAGGGAGAAGAGTAGGAAACAGTAAGTTTCAAATGATAATGTGAGCACGGTCCCATCCATATATGAAACTCATGAGTATGTGTGTGCATATCTGTATATGCATTTGCATAAACAGCAAAATAAAATCCAGAAGACACTGTGTGAAAAAAACTCAATCATGTTTTCCTCTGCTCCCACACCACAAAAACAAGCACACAGAAGAGCTGTGTCACCAGACGTATGTGGATTTCTCCCCACCAACAAGCAAGCAAGCAATTCTGCCACACACACCAGCTAGGTGTCTCCAATTCTGACAGTATCGACCTGGAGATAGTGTCAGATCCCCAAGAGTGAGGGCCCAACTCCCAACACTGCCCCCTTTCCAGCACCAGATATAAGTCTAGACTTCCAGAATTTCTGACCAAACAGCTTCAAGTTGGGGTTCTTACAACTTCCCCTTTGGGTTTGATTAATTTGCTAGAGCAGCTTACAAAACTCAGGAAAATGCTTACTTATGTTTTCCAGTTTATTATGAAGGATATTTTAAAGAATATAAACTGCCAG
Source organism: Loris lydekkerianus (assembly GCA_963574355.1). Classification (NCBI taxonomy): domain Eukaryota; kingdom Metazoa; phylum Chordata; class Mammalia; order Primates; family Lorisidae; genus Loris; species Loris lydekkerianus. Next base: position 24,746 of record CAUYPK010083467.1, on the reverse strand, counting down.
ACAAAGAGATATACAGGGTGAGATCTGAGAGGGTCTAGAATGCAGGAGCTTCTGTCTCCACGGAGTTGGGTTGTGCCCTGCCCCTACATGTGGATGAGTTCTCTGCCTCCCATGTTCAGCAGCTACCTGAAAACTCCCCCAAACCTATCCTCTTGCACCTGTTATGGTGACTGAAGCATTCACAATCAGGTTGAAATGTGATTGGACAAGAAGATAAGGCCTGTCTGTTCAGATTCCTCTTGTCTTCTCTGGGCTGCATTCCTCCCTCTAGCGTGTAGAGCAGGATCCTCTCTGGAATGGGTCTTGGTACCCACAATCAGAAAGGTGGGGGAATATAAGGGTCCTTCCATGGGCAAGCGGAAAGAGGGCAGGAGAAAGTAGAGAGAGAAAGATTCTGTTTCCCAGGCTGGTTTCTGCTGTTGAAAACGCTCCCCAAATTATATCAAAAGTCTATAACAAGGGCCATGGGAATTATAAGCTGGGAACTGTGAACGAAAAACTGGTATAATACATTATGTATCTTATAATATCACACGGTGGAATTGGGGGAAAGAGAATTTAAGCAAACACCCTTTTAACCTTTTACACATCTCTATTGCTTTGTTTTTCACATTGACCTACTATAAATTTAATTATTACAACAAACCAGGTTGATGCTGTGGTTCATGCCTGCAATACTCCAGGAAGAGGAGGTTTGAGGATTCCTTGAGGCCAGGAGTGTGAGACCAGCCTGGGCAACATAGTGAGACCTTGTCTCTATAAGAAAAATAAGTAAATAATTTAGCCAGGCATGAGGTAGTCCCAGCTACTCAGAAGGCTGAGGTAGGAGGATCCCTTGAGCTCAGGAGTTTGAGGTTACAGTAAGCTATGATCAAAGCACTACACTCCGGCCTAGGTAATACAGTGACACCCTGTCTCTAAAAAAAAATTTTTTTTTTTAAGAAATAGGGGTTAAGATAGTGGGGGCACACTGCTGGTACACAACATTGGTGACCACCTCTTATTTTGAGTCACCATGAAGAAGATGAAGACACGTCTCCCAGAATCTACCTAAGGTCTCTCTAGACAAGCATGAAGGCCGCCCACTAGCTGGAGTTTCACTTTCCTTTTGTTGAGTGTCAGGGAGAAACACATTCAGGATTTAGCAGAACTGAGTTTAATCCACACTCTGTCATTGGCCAGCTGTGCAACCCTGGGTAAGTTGCTTGCCGTCTCTGAACCTCACATCATCTTTGGCGAAATGGTAAGGTGGAGTTATACCTCTCGGGTAGTTGATTTACTTGAACACCAGGCATAGTGTTAAGGCCAGGGACACAGAATGACAAAACGGACAAGGTCTCTGGCATTGTGATGCTCATGTCAGATGGAGGAAACTCTCAGGCAATATGACCAAGTCACATTGGTGGTGGTTACGAAAGAAATGACCAGAGTGAGACAAGCTAGAAAGTGATTGAGGAGATTGCTCTGGACACTGACCAGGGAGGGACTCCCCAAGAGGTGACTCTTGAGCAGAAAAGTGACATGAAAGAGTGGGTCAGGTATAAGGACCCCCCCCCGGCCCCATATTCAGACCATAAAGACCCAGCAGCGCATGGGGCAACCAGATGACATAAAAGGTATGTTCATTCTTCCCACCTTCCTCAGTCCTTCTAAGATCTAAGGCTGTTTCACTCAGGGTTTTGGCAGGGGGGGTGGCGGGTGGGAAACAAGGGCAGGAACCAGCCACACTGAGGACCCACAGTGGTAGGGAAATCTGGTCCAATATTCAAGCCAGAAGTAGTCGCTGCATTCCACTCACAATAGAGGTCAGGAATGTAACCAGCTCTTGAAGGCACATTCAGGGCCAGATCAGCCATTTGGATACGGCAACATCTTGGCAGAGGCCCTAGGGAATCATATGAGCTATAATTTGTGGGGAAAGGGCCTAAGATAAGCTTTGGAACAGTCCAGAGTGTCCATCATAGTTGATAAGAAACTCCCTGGGTGGGGTCTACTGGCTGGGGCCAGTGCTGAGTGGTTGACCCCCCCCCACCCCCCTTACCAGTCCCAGCCCCAAAAGGGGAGGATAAAAAGTGGGGACACAGAGACCATCCCTATGGAGTGGGAAAGGGTATTTCTCATCCAAACTCCAGGGAAGAGACCCCAAGCACATCACTCAAAGGAGAAGCCGGGCATAGTGTCACACTCCTGCAGTCCTAGCAGCTTGGGAAGCTTGAGCCCAGGAATTTGAGTCCAGCTAGGGCAACACTCTTATCTCAATTTTCTTTAAAAAAGGAACAGAGGAGGTCTGCACAAAAGTGTAGGTGATAGTCCAAGACATGGCCGCCAACCTGGGCACCGGGGAGATAGCCAAGACTGACCCCAAGATGGGGTAGAATCTGGCCGCAGTGGTGCAGACCCTCCTACAGCAGATACGAGATAAATTCCAGACCATGTCTGACAGGATTATTGGAAGAATTGATGATCTGGAGAAAAACATTGCAGACCTCATGACACAGGCTGGAGAGGAAGAACTGGAAGGTGAAAGCAAAATACCTGCCTCACAAAGGAGTTGAAGGTTGCTAACTTACCCTGAAATCTGGAGCACCTTTCTTCCAATCCAAGAGAAGACTGAATGGCTTTTTGCAACTAACTACCATGTGTAGACAGGTTTTATATTATAAAATCTGAGTTCTTATCACATACTATATGGTTTGTTTTTAGAGTGATTTACTCCCTACTTGCTTAAACATAGTATCTTCATATCCTGGACCCTGGTCAGTTGTGCTATTAATTATTAAACACTAAAACTTTGGCAGTTCCTGCAAAAAAAAAAAAAAGGAATAGAGGAACCTGTGGGGTAGGGGGTAGAGATAGAATTTTTCTCCTCATTTGGGTGTTTGAATGACCAGCAGACAAAGACCACCCAGGGCAGAGGTGCTGAGCGAACCCCTCTCTGCAGAGGCATGTGGAGCCAGTGCTGACCCACTGTGGGCAATGAGTTGCTATGGGAGTCTATGAACACCTGCTGCAACCTCTCCACTCAGATCAGTAGGTGGGGGTTGTGGGGGTTTGTTGTTGCTGTTTTTAGTTTATCAGGCCCAAGCGAGGCTCAAACCCACCACTCCTGGTGTGCAGGGCTGGCACACTATCCACTGACCTACAGCGGCCAGCTAGTAGGTGGTGATTTGATTAGTGGGTACATCCGGAGGAGATGAGAGGGAACAGGAGACTAATGTCTGTCCTCTGCCTTCCTCAATCAGCTGCGGATTTTGCCTCTGGGTTCTAGGAACAGCTGCTCTTTGGCCCCACCAGACTGGGGTGGTGAAAGCTCTCAGCTGACGCTACCCCCAGGGTGCTGCACCCTCCCCCATGACTTCCCTGGATCTTGCCACATCATTGTTGCCACATCAGCTTTCTTAAACTCTCCCCTTTAGCCCATTTGAGGTCTTTGTGAGGACCCAACTGCTACATTCCCCCAAAGGGATGGGATGCCCCAACAAACCAGTTATGTGAGTGTTAATGTTTGTATAGGAACACAGAAGAAAACCACTATCAACTGTTGAAATGATATGAGCAGTGTAAAGTCCTTGCATATAAATGTGTATACTAACCAATTGTTTTCTTTTCTTAATGCAAAAGCTGTTTGGTACTTTTGATTATAACTGCTAATCTATATAATTATAATTACATTTTTTAAGACAGAGTCTAACTCTATTGCCCCAGGCCACAGTGCCATGGCCTCAGCCTAGTTCACAGCAAACTCAAACGCCTGGGCACAAATGATCCTCCTGCTTCAGCCTTCCAAGTAGCTGGTACTACAGACACGTACCACCAGGCCCAACTAATTTTTCTATTTTTAGTAGAGATGGGGTCTCACTTTGCTCAGGCTGATCTCAAACTCCTGAACTCAAGCGATCCTCCCAACTTGGCCTCCCAGAGTGTTAGGATTACAAGTGCCCAGCCTTATAAATTACATTTTTTAAAATCTTTCTCCATTTCTTTCTTTTTTTTTTTTTATTGTTTGGGATTCATTGAGGGTACAAAGAATTAGGTCACACTGACTGCATTTGTTAGATTAAAGTCCCTCTTATAATTGTGCCCCACCCCCAAGAGGTTATAAATTACATTTTTAAAAGAAAGGGCTTAGTGCCACACCTGACTCAATCTGTGTGACTGGTGACAAGCCAGAGAGCATCATAGGTAGACCCAGAATACCAAGTGCATACTGCTTGGTTCAACCCATTCCATGAGCTCCTAAAAGGCACTCAGTCATTGGACTCTGGGATGGGCCAGTGCCCCCCACCAACGCCGGACAGTGGGGAGGCTCTGACAGCTGCTGTCCCTGGTACTGAAAGGAGGGACACTCCTCCCCACTCCCACCCCATCTGCCTTCATCTCACTATTGAAAGTGTAGGACCATCACCTACACTTCTGTGCAGACCTCCACTTCCTTTTAGGTCAGTGCGCCCATCCTAAAATTCCACCTTTTTAAAAACAAGCCAGACATGCTGGTAGTCCCAGGAAAGCAAGTGGCTGAGGTGGAAGAATTGCTTGAGCAATACTACAATGAGCTATGATTGTGTCACTAAACTTCAGGGGGAAAAACAATTCTCAAAACTGAATGTTTTCCCAAGTCCTTATATGAATAAATGACCTGAAAGGAAAATTAAAAATTATAAAATCATAAATCACACGAAAATAGAACCTAAAATATATATAAATTATATTTTCACACTAGGTAAGGAGTTCTCAACCTGTGGGTTGCGACCCCTTTGTAACAATGAAAATACATCCTGCATATCAGATATTTACATTATGATTCATAACAGTAGGAAAATTACAGTTATGAAGTAGCAACAAAAATAATTTTATGGTTGGGGGTCACCACAACATGAGGAACTGGATTAAAGGATCGTGGCATTAGGAGGCATTAGGAAGGATGAGAACCACTGCACTAGGGGCATTTCTCAAATTAAGAAAAGGTGAAACTAATGCCTAATGGTGCAGGGGGGCAGGAATCAAAGCCAAAGGGTAGGCTGGGTGCAGTAGCTCACTCCTGTAATCTCAGCACTTCAGGAGCCTAAGGTGGGAGCATCACATGAGACCAGGAGTTTAAGACCAGCTTGAGCAAGAAAAAGATGCTGTATATATTAAAAAAAAAAAAAAAAAAAAAAGGAAAAGAGCCAAGTATGGTGGTGTGCACCTGTATAGTCCTAGTTAATGGAAGGGTGAGGCAAGAGGATCCCTTGAGCCCACAAGCGTGAGGTTGCACTGAGCTATGATGGTGCCTCTGCACTGTAACCCAGGCAAAAGCGCACACAGACAAAGCCCAGGGATGATACAAGGAGGAGGGGAATTTAGAAGAAGTCCCTGGTCACATAAGTGGAGTCCTTGAAGGGTAACATCTCTTAAGGTGAGAATAAACTAAAGTGAAAGAACCTGCAAGTGTGATTTCAGCTTAAATTTAAACTCCCTTAGCAACCTTGTGCCCAACAAGCCATAAACTCATTTAACACAAATCAAATTTTACAAAATATTACTCAAAATACAACAGCCAATAACCAGGCAAAGGCAACCGGGCACACAAAAACACTGACCCCATGAGTGAAAATCAGCAAAGAAAAAAAAAGCAGAAAATACGGTGGATACAAACACTCCAATGATCAGACACACTATAAAACACCTGGCCTTATTATGTTTAATGAACTGAGTATTTTAGTAACCATAGAAACACAGTGAAGAAACTTTAGGAGAGAAAAGACTGGGTGTTGCAGATCAGAAATGAGTTAGTTCACTGTAGCAGAAGTGGACTGCCTTTATGGGTTTGTCTCCCTGACTCAGCCCCTCAAATCTGCCTCCTAAATCCCTCCTTAATCCAGGTTCCTCTCCTGCTCAAACACCTCCCATGGCTCCTTCTCGCCCACAAAAGAAAAGACCATACCTGGGCTCTGGGACAAACTGCCATCAGCATGGGGGCCCTGCAGTCAGCCAGAGAGGCAGTCAAGCTCTCAAGGTACGTGGACACCACCCCGCCTCCACCCAGCCACTCTCACCCTGCAAACTCCTGCAGTCCCCGAGCGCCCCCTACTGGTTCTCGGGCTCTGAGCGAGGATCAGGCAGAGGATAGCAGTTTTATTCCTGAGAATATGAAAAGGCAGGGGGTGGGGGTGGACTGGGTCAAAGGCCAAGAGGGAGTGAGTCACTGAGGGTCTGCGCTCAGCGGCTCCACCCGCAGCCAAAGGCCTCCCTCAGCCCGGAGGATCAGCTCCGGCTTCCTGCGCGCCTCAGTGTTGTCAGGCAGGACGCGGAAGCGCAGCAGTGTGAGCGCCAGTACCACCTTCATCTCGGTCATGGCGAAGGTCTGCCCGATGCAGTTCCTGGGGAAAGAGGTGGGGACTGTAACTGCACCTAGGACCTCCATTACACCTGGAATCTGGCCGGGACCCTCGCCCTCACCCTGATCAGTTTGAGGAGCCAGTGGTGCCTGGAACTCCCGAGGGGGCTTGCATATCCCCTGAGCCTAGCTCGGACTCCAGCCCTCAACTCAGCCAGTAGACAGGGGAGAAGGCGCTGAGCCTTCATTGGATCTGCTTTAAGCCTCTGACTCCCTGAAATGAGCTTCCCACAATTTCAGGCACGGGAGGTCCCGGACAAGGCCACTACCTGGACCACCCATCCAGCCTCAGACCCCCACTGGCCTCACCTGGGCCCCGCCGAGAAAGGAATAAATGCCAATGGTGACCTCTTCTGGGGATTTTCAGGATCAAAGCGGAAGGGGTCATAAACCTGGGTTTAGGCAAGACAGGGTTGCTGGATACAGTCTCTCAAGAATCACAGCCACCCCTAGAAAAGACAGATGTGGGCACAGTAGATGGGGGTATCTTATTTCCCCAGACAGGACCCCTCTCTTTCACCAGGTCTTAGGGTGGAGAGGGGGCAGAGGAAGAACCTTGGGATCCAACCAGACTGACGGATTATGATGAATCCCGAAGATGCTGACCATGCAGATGTTTCCTGTAGGGAGAAGGGGACAGTCAGAATAAGGTCCACTCCGCTTGATGGGACCTCCAACCTGCCCAGAAGCCTCCTCCCCCTGCCATTGTGGCTACCTTTAGGGATGACTCGACCATCTGGAAGCACAACATCCTGGGTACAGCAGCGGGACATAACAGTGACTGGGGGATGCAGCCGTAGACTCTCTTTGATGCACATGGTCAGGAAGGGCAGCTGAGCCAGATCCTCCCTAAGGAAATGCCCCAATAGTTATTCAGGGAGCAAACAGCCCTATCGGTCCCCAGTGAGACTCTCTCAGCACTACCCTCTGACCCTCAGTCCTATAACAAAATTCCAGAAGAATCAAGCATGTAAACATCAGAAAATCAAAGTCACAAAAATACTAGAAGAAACCTTGGCCTGGTATTATTAGAAGCATTTCTGAACAAACACAAGTAGAAAATATCCTTTAAAGTGTTAATGTATTTGCATGAGCATTAAAACATTTTAAAAACTATAAAATAATCTAACAAGGGCAGGAGGAAAATCTCCAAGAGGGCTTATAAATTTAATTGAATAAGTAAAATCCACTTCACACTCTAGGGTGAAATGACCTATTATCATAAATTTCAAAATTCTTTCGAAAGTAATCAACATATTCAACACAATCCAACATGTATCTAGCTGAAATTTTTTTTAGAATTTGACATCCTTATTCTGATTAGAAGAAATAAACTTTGGCTAGAGTTAGGTAAATTTAAAAACAAAAGAAAGAAAATACAATCCACCAGATATTATGACCTATAACAAAGGCATAGTAATAAAAGTGACATAAAACAATATTTTATATCCATGGTACTGCTACAAGAACAAAAGAACAGGCCCATGAAGCAGAGTAGGAAGCTTGCAGACAGGATGTCATAGAGAAAAACTTAGCATCTGATAAAAAAGGATCCACACATCCTTTGGCAATGGATACTTTGGTGGAAGGTGTTCAGACAATTAGCAAAATGGAGACAAAAAGACCCAGATCCTTGTCTACTCTATATACAGGGTGGAGTCTCTTCCTAGATGAGAAAGTTAAAACCACAAAGTTAAAAGAACATAACATAGGAGTAGGAATTCTTAAAATCCCAAAAGCACAAGCAGAAGGATTTTTTTTTTTAAAGGAAATATATACATGAAAATTAAGAATTTCTGTTTAATAAAAGAAATCATTGGGGGGAGTCCACCTAGCTAGACACATGGGTAGAGAAGGGGTTCGCGGCCTCATTTTTGGAGCTGTTGGGGACCTTCCGCTTCCCCGCTGCAGACGGAAGCTCCATATCAACTTCTCAACAGTTCGGCAGCACCCTTCGTGATCTCCGCTGTCCCGATTCTACCTTCCAAATCGTATGCCAGTGTGAAGAGTCCTGTGAGGGCAAGAGAGTAGCCTTCTGGTTCTCCCAGTACCCTGTTGTTCAGGCAAATTATCATTCTCACAGGATGACTGCTCTTGGGCTGTCTCCCACATTCGTTGTGTCTACCCAGGACCCCACCTGTCTGCAAGAGCCAGAATTTTCTCTTTCTTCAAAAGAACATTCCTGTCCTCAGAACTTGGACCTGTGTGCTTGCAGTGATCTGGAGCATCACATACCAGCTGGGTTTGGTTCCCAGGAATCAGTGACTTTCCAGGATGTTGCTGTGGACTTCACTGAGAAGGAGTGGCCCCTGTTGGATTCTTCCCAGAGAAAACTGTACAAGGATGTGATGCTGGAGAACTATAGCAACCTCACTTCGCTGGGGTATCAGGTTGGCAAGCCCAGCCTCATTTCTCACCTGGAGCAAGAGGAGCTGAGGATGGAGGAGAGGGGCACCCAGCAAGGCCCTCGTCCAGATTGGGAGACTCCATCTAAAACCAAGTGGTCAATTCTTATGGAAGATACCTTTGGAAAGGAGACGTCCAGTGTTGTGACAATGTTCTCACCTTGCAAGGAGAGCCAGTACCTGGTGTCAGAGTTTTATCATGTAACCATGAGGATGAAAGCCATGTTCTAGGGACATCACTTAAGAAAGGTTGCAGTGACCCTGTTCACCCCTCTGTCACTTCCATGAGTGTCTGCACTAGCCCTGGATTTGTTGCTCCCAAACTTCCTATTACATGAGAAGAAATAAAATTGACTATTGGTTTAAGCTTAAAAAAAAAAAAAAAGAAAGAAAAGAAATCATTGGGGCAAAGCATAATGGCGGATGGGAAAGACATTTACCCGCGCTCTCCTGTAGCAATAGGGGAGAGGAAGAGGGCTGGATCGTACCCAGAGTGGAATATTGTGAAGGAGTGGTAGTTAGAAGTGTGCAGTGAGATGGTGGACTATGGGAGTTGGAGTGCAAGCCAGAGCTGAGGAAACCCAGCACACGGGAGACCCATGCAAATTTCTGCAAGCCTGCCCTGGCTGCAGGGGCAGCCAGCCCCCCACAGAGGTCTCAGAAGAAGCCTTTCGCAGTTTTTGGTTCTTGGAGGAAGCGAGGCACTGAGTGGAAAGATTGGAGAAGTGTGCACTCCTGAGCAGAATTTGGTAGCCAGACTGGGGTACTGTCTGGAGCCGTTCTGTGGTGGTTTGGCAGTGGGTGAAACATCCATACTGGGGAAAGTTCCCGGACAGGGGGCCACCGTTGTCCTAAAGGTCGCAGAAGGCTGTGAGGGTGGACCTTTTGCTGGGAGCCTAAGGCATCCAGTCTGAGTTCCTTGTGCAGGAAGCAGTCCTAAACTCATGACAGGCCCAGGGACTCCCGCAGGCCACAGGAACTGTTGTAGGAGGAATCTGTAAGACCTGCCTCTGAAGAATTTTTGAGAGCTGTGGAATCCCAAATCATCAGGGTCTGAACATTTAAGCTAGGAAACAGGTCTAAGCATAGGAACCAGAGAAAGGTTAACAGCTGTGTTAAAAAAAAAAAAAAAAAACAGCTGTGTTGTTCATCCCCCAAAATTCACTGCGCCACCTGGTGTCCATGAAATATATTGCAACATAAATATATTCCTACTAAAGTTGGACCCCCATGTCATATATACGTATGCGTGTATAGTTTTATATGCATTTAAATATTTTTGTTGTTGTTGTTTCTTTTTTCTTTTCTCCTTTTCTCTTTCTTGTAGTTGTCATTGTTAATTTTTTTCTCTTCTTTCCTTCCTCTATTGGTTGCTGAGATTGTTTACATCAGGCTATTTGAGCTTTTTTTTGTTTGTTTGTTTGTTTCAGTGTGTTTTATTTTTTGCTAAGTTGTTTGTGGTTCTTTTCCTAACTTCCATTTTTACATTCAACAAGAGCAAGGTCTCCTGGGTTTTTTTGTTTTGTTTGTTTGTTTGTTTTGCAGAATTTTAGCTTGATTTATTCTCTCTCCCTACTTCATTCCTTGGCATTCTCTCAGTTGATAGAGACTTCTACTCTTCTCATGTGCTTCTGCATCAGTGAAGATATCCTCCCCTTTTTTCTTTTTTTCTTTCTTCTTGGTGTGTTGTCTTTCTTCTTTATTTATTTCTTCATTTTCCTGCCCTCTCCTTTATTTGATTCAATGATACATTTAATTTCCTTTATCTATTCTTATTTTAATATTTTTTCTTTTTTTCCAATTTTGTATTTTGTATTTTTTCTTCTTTTTCCATCCTTTCTTTGCTGAGGGTGCATGTGACACAGCTATGGTCTGGCAGGTAGACAGCTGTAGTCTGGCTCAAGGAGACCAGGAGTACTTTCTACCATTTGGCCTCAGGAAGAAAGTATTAGGAAGATCACATTGCAGAACTTTTCTATTTTTCTTTCCTTTTTTTTTTTTTTTTGTTCCATCCTTACTCAATTTTTCCTTCTTGTTTTTGGTGTTTGCTCTTTTTATTCTCTTTCTAATTTTGGCAGAGGATAAATCTGGCTGCGTAAAGGCTGGCAAGGAGTGCCTGATTTCAAGGAACCCACCCAGCTCAGCTCCTCAAAACCCTTGAGCTATAGGCATGGCCTTGCACCATTCTGAACAATAACATTACTCCTATCATTCTCATCCTTCCTTCCTGTCCTCCTTCCCTCCTGTTCTTCCCCCTCCCCTCTTTTTCTTTCTTTTTCTTTTCTCTTATTCTTTCCTTCTTTTTATTTTCTTTCTTTTTTTCCTTTCCTCTTTGTTCTCCTTGCTCACTCCAACCCTTTTCCACTTCTGACCTCATACCAAGAGGCATAGTCTTCAGTAGGGCTTCCATACCTTTGGACACTGAGCCACACTTTTCTGGCTTGGAAAGTTTCATCACCCAAACAAGGCAATGTGAGGAAGTGAGAAGGAAAAATGTACGCAAAGAGATGAACAAAAAGAAAGCACACATGAGGAGGAACAAAAAGAAAAGTTCATGTACCATGAAGAACCAAAATAGACCAACTCCTCCAACGGACCATGAGGCAACTTTTACAGAAGACTCATCCTATAAATAATTAATGGATGTGACAGAAAGGGAATTTAAAACATGGATGATGAATCTAATAAAGGGAATGAATGAGAGAACAAAAAGACAGAACCAAAAGTCAGATGAGAGATATATAGAATACAGAAAAGATATGGATGAGCTTAAAGAAATGAAGGAGATAATCAGGGAATGTAAAGAAGCAATAGAAAGTATTAAAAATAGATTAGACCACAGAGAAGAAAGAACATCAGCATTAGAGGATAAAGTCTTTGAGTTAACACAGGTAGTTACAGAGTCAGAAAAGAAGGGAAGGAAAGCACAGCAGGTGCTTAGAGAACTATGAGATGCCATGAAGCATTCAAACACATGGATAATAGAAATCCCTGAAGGGGAAGAAGATTGTCCCAAAGGTATGGAAGCCCTACTGGAGACTATCATAAATGAAAACTTCCCAAGTTTTACTAAAGATTCTGACACACTCCATTCAGATGGATATTGAACCCTCGGTCATCTCAACTCTGACAGAGCCTCTCTAAAATACATTGTAAGGAACCCATCCAAAGTCAAGATGAAGGAGAAAATTCTGCAAGCAGCTAGGAATAAGCACCAATTGACCTACAAGGGCAGAGCCATTAGGATGACAGCAGACTTTTCAACTGAAACTTTCCAAGCCAGAAGAGTGTGGTCATCTACCTTCAATGTCCTTAAACAAAATAATTTTCAGCCCAGAATCCTGCATCCTGCTAAATTTAGCCTCAAAATTGATGGAGAAATCAACATTTTGCAGATATAGAAGCACTGAGGAAATTCATCACAAGACCAGCTCTACAGGAAATACTTAGACCTATTTTCAATTCTGAACACCACAATGGACCACCACCAAAGTAAACACCTACAAGACAAAAGTCAGAGCTTAGATTCCACAATGGCACAAAGTATAAAACTACACAACAATCTCATAATTGGATGAATAGAATTCCACCACACTCATTGATACTCTCAATAAATGTCAATGGACTGAATTCCCCACTGAAGAGGCACAGGCTGGCTGATTGGATAAAAAAACATCAGCCAACTCGGCGCCCATAGCACAGTGGTTATAGTGCTAGCTGGCCACATACACTGAGGCTGGTGGGTTCAAACCCAGCCCAGGCCAGCTAAACAATAATGACAACTGCAACAACAAAAAAAATAGCCAGGCATTGTGGTGGGTGCCTGTAGTCCAGCTACTTGGGAGGCTGAAGAAAGAGAATCACTTAAACCCAAGAGTTTGAAGTTGCTATGAGATGTGAAGCCACAGCACTCTACCTAGGGTGACATAGCAAGACTCTGTCTAAAAACCAAGCTATCCATATGCTGTCTCCAGAAGACACACCAAGCCCTGAAGGACAAATCAAAACTCAGTGTTAAGGGATGGAAAACAGCGTTTCAAGCAAATGGAAATTAGAAGAAAGGAAGGGTTGCAATCTTATTCTCAGATACAATTCAGATACAGATACAGATTCAAAGCAACATTAGTTAAGCAAGACAAAGATAGACCCTTCATACTGGTCAAAGGAACAATACAACAAGAAAACATCTCAATTTTAAACATTTATGCACCTCACTTAAATGCTCCCAGATTTATGAAACAGACCTTGAGGAGTCTGAGCAATATGATTTCCCATAACGCCTTAATAGTCAGGGACTTCAACAGCCCCTGACAGAACTGGAAAGATCCTCTAAACAGAACTAAACAAGGATACAAAGGACTTAACTATGACCCTAGAACAAATGTGATTAATAGACATACACAGAACACATCATCCCAAAGCAAAAGAATATACTTTTTTCTCATCAGCTCATGGAACATACTCTAAAATAGATCACATCCTAATATACAAATCAAACCTCAGCAAAATTAAAGGAATAGAAATTATACTATGTCTCTTCTCAGACCACAAAGCTATAATGGCAAAGCTCAACTCCAACAAAAATGTTCACCCCACACAAAGTCTTGGAAACTAAACAACATTATGTTGAATGACAGTTGAATTCGGGAAGAGATAAAAGAGGAATTCTTTAATTTCCTCAAACATAACAATTAAGACAAAAGTTACCAAAACCTCTGGAATACAGCAAAAGCAGTCCTGAGAGGACAATTTATTGTGCTCGATGCCCACCATCAAAAAATAGAAAGTGAGTGCATCAGCACACTCACAAACCATCTTACAGAATTGGAAAAAGAAGAACAATCTAATCCTAAACCCAGCAGAAGAAAAGAAATAGCCAAAATTAAATCAGATAATAAAAAAATTAAAAACAAAAAAAGCATTGATAAAAATTAATAAAACAAAAGGTTGTTTTTTTGAAAAGGTAAATAAAATAGATTAACTTTTGGCCAGACTAGACACAGAAAAGCAAAATCTCTGGTAACCTCAATCAGGAATGATAAAGGGGAAATAACAACAGATGCCACAGAAATACAAGAGATTATCTCTGAATACTATAAGAAACTCTATGCCCAGAAATTTGACAATGTGGAGGAAATGAATCAATACTTGGAATCATACCTTCTCCCTAGACTTAATCAAGAAGAAATAGATCTGCTGAACAGACCAATTTCAAGCACCGAGATCAAAGAAACAATAAAAATCTCCCCTCCAAAAAATGCCTAGTCCAGATGACTTCACACCAGAATACTATCAAATCTTCAAAGGAGAACTTATATCCATACTGCAGAAATTATTCCAAAAAATTGAGGAGGAAAGAATCTTCCCCAACACATTCTATGAAACAAACATCACCCTGATACCAGGAAAAGATCCAACTAAAAAAGAGAACTACAGACCAATTTCACTAATGAATACAGATGCAAAAATTCTCAATAAAATTCTAGCCAATAGATAACAGCTTATCATTAAAAAATCATACATCACAATCAAGTAGGTTTTATCCCAGGGATGCAAGGCTGGTTTAACATATGCAAATCCATAAATGTAATTCACCATATCAACAGAAGCAAAAACAAAGACCATATGTCCTCTCAATAGATGCAGAAAAAGCATTCAATAAAATTCAACATCCTTTTCTAATTAGAACTCTGAAGAATATAGTCTTCGGTGTCACATGATCAAAGCCATCTATGACACAAAACTGAAAGCTTTTCTACTCAGAACTAGAACAAGACAAGGTTGTTGTCTATCACCACTACTATTCAACACAGTTCTGGAAGTTCTAGCCAATACAATCAGGTAAGGGAAGGAAATAAAGGGCATCCAAATAGGGGAGGAGAAAGTGAAACTCTTCCTCTTTGCCACTGATATGATCTTATACTTAGAGAACCCCCAAGACGCAACCATAAGACTCCTAGAAGTTATCAAAAAATACAGTAATGTCTCAGAATATAAAATCAATGTCCACAAATCAGTAGCCTTTGTACACACCTGTAACACCCAAGATGAGAAGGTAATCAAGGACACAATTCCCTTCTCAGTAGCCTCAAAGACAATAAAATACCTAGCAATATACCTCATAAAAGAGGTGAAGGATCTCTATAAGGAAAACTATGAACCCTTAAGAAAAGAAGTATCTGAAGACATTAACTACTGGAAGATCATACCATGCTCATGGCAGGGAAGTATCAACATTGTTAAAATGTCTATACTTCCCAAAGCAATCTACTAATTCAATGCCATCCCTATTAAAGTACCAACATCATACTTTCAAGACTTGGAAAAAACAATTCTTCGTTTTGTATGGAACCAGAAAAAAATCCTGTATAGCCAAGGCAATTCTTTGTAATAAAAACAAAGCTGGGAGCATTAGCCCTCCAGACTTTAGGCTGTACTACAAGTCCATAGTGATCAAAACAACATGGATTGACACAAAAATAGAGACACAGACATCTGGAACCTAATAGAAAACCAGGAGATGAAACAACATCTTACAGCTACCTAATCTTTGATAAACCAAACAAGAACATACATTGGGGGAAAGAATCCCTATTCAACAAATGGTGCTGGGAGAACTGAATATCCACATGTAAGAGACTAAAACTGAACCCACACTTTTCTCCACTCACAGAAATTGATTCAAGATAGATAAAAGACCCAAATTTAAGGCACAAAACAATAAAAATCCTCAAAGAAAGACTGGGGAAAACACTTCAAGCTATTGGCCTGGGGAACAACTTTATGAGGAAAACTTCCATGGCAATTGCAGCAACAACAAAATAAACAAATGGAACTTAAACTGCAAAGCTTCTGTACAGCTAAGGAGACAACAACCAAAGCAAATAGACAACCTACACAATGGGAAAGGATATTTGCATATTTTGAATTGGACAAAACCTTGATAACTAGGATCTACAGAGAACTCAAATTAATCAACATAAAAAGAGTCAACAATTATTTATATCACTGGGCAAGAAAAATGAATAGAATCTTCTCTAAAGAAGACAGGCGAATAGCTAACAAACATATTAAAGAATGCTTCATCCCTAATTATTAGAGAAATGCAAATAAAAACCACCCTGAGATATCATCTAACCCCAGTGACAATGACCCACATCACAAAATCTCAAAACTGCAGATGCTGGCATGGATGTGGAGACAAGGGAACACTTCTACTTTGCCGGTGGGACTGCAAACTAATACGTTTTTGGAAGGAAGTATGGTGAACCCTCAAAGAACTCAAACTAGACCTCCCATTTGACCCTGCAATCCCATTACTGGGCATCTACCCAGAAGGGGAAAAAAAAATCTTTTTACTGTAAGGACACTTGCACTAAACTATTTATTGCAGCTCAATTCACAATCACCAAACTGTGGAAACAGCCTAAATGCCCACCAATCCAGGAATGGATTAACAAGCTGTAGTTTATACCATGGAATACTATTCAGCCATTTAAAAAGATGGAGACTTTACATCTTTTACATCTTTACATCTTTTATATTAACCTGGATGGAAATGGAACACATTATTCTTAGGAAAGCATCACAAGAATGGAGAAGCAAAAATCCTATGTACTCAGTTCTGATATGAGGCAGATTGATGACCTAGTACATGGTGGGGGTGGGAGAAGGGGAGAGCAGAGAGAGAGAAGAAGGAAGGGAGTGGGGGATCATGGTGTGCGTAGAACTTTTGGGGGCAGGACACAATTATAAGAGGGTCTTTATCTAACAAATGCAATCAATGTAACCTGGTTCTTTGTACCCTCAACGAATCCCAAATAATAATAATAGAAATAAAGAAACCATGGACCAAATTACATTCTGATGAAAGATTAAGAAAGATATTTACCATAAATATATAGATTGAGAATAATGTCTTGAATAGGTAAGGTATTCCTGAAAATCAATACGAAAAAGGACAGGTGAACCAACAGAAAAGATATGACACAATAATTCACTGAATCTCAAATATAAGACATGCGAGAAGATGCTCAAAGTCACTTGTTATCAGAGGAATTAAAATTATCTAACAATGACATGTTAAGTCACATCTATTCAAGGCAAGGGTTAACAAGGAAGGTAATGCTAAGGCCCATGGTTGAGGATGAGGTGGAGGGACCTCATGTACTGATAATGGTGGGGACAGGGGCTGCTATTCTGGGGGGCAACTGCCAGTACACGGTCAAGGAAAGATGATGTGTGTTTTGTGATCCAGCAACCTGGTTCCCAAGTACAGATTCCAGAAAGATTTTTAGACATAGAAATAAAAAGACAGGTACAAAAATGTTCACTGCACTGGAGAGATGAAAGCAGTCAAAGGATCCAGGGATGGTAGAGGAAAGAACAGAACTACATAAGAATCTCCATAGTTGACCACTTCCCCACACTGACCACCTCCCTAAATTGACCTAATTTTTATAGACCAGACATGGACCACATGTACTCAATGGAAGTTCCTTAGCTGACCAACTCCATATGTTGATAGTTTGTTACAGTCCCTTGGATGGTCAACTTACAGAGGTTCTACCATATATAATGTTTAAAGCAATAACCTAAATGTACTAAGAACCATGAATGGCTAATAAAATCATAGTGCTATACTTCTGAAAACTGTAAGAACCAGCACAAGGTCTGTAGTATAGCAATGTATTTAAAATATATCCACCCCAACAAAAAAATTTACAAATAAAAAAGATCTACCTCTCTAGAATCATATTGTTAGAGGGCTGGAATTTGAATGTTGGGATTAAATTGGAAGAAATAAGTATTGGGTCGAGAAGAACTGAAAAGAACTAGCCCTGAATAGAACTCTACTCTTGACAGCTGGGATCAAAAAATTAAGATTTTCAAGAATATTTTTCATACTATCAACCTGATTATAGAGCTCACATGAAAAGGAACTCAAAAAATATTGTAAAAAAACAAACTGAGATAAGACCATCTTTATCAAATAAGACAATGTTTTTAAAAGTATAATAATGAGGCCAGGTATTGTGGCTCATGCCTGTAATCCTAGCACTCTGGGAGGCCAAGGTGGGTGGACTGGTTGAGCTCAGGAGTTTGAGATCAGCCTGAGCAAGAGCAAAACCCCTTCTTTACAAAAAAAAAAAAAAAAACCTAACTGGACACTGTGGAGGGTGCCTGTAGTCCCAGCTACTCGGGAGGCTGAGATAAGAGGATTGCTTGAGCCCAAGAGTTTGAGGTTGCTGTGAGCTGTTATGTTATGCCACGGCACTCTACCAGGCGAGTGACAGAGTGAGACTGCCTAAATAAATAAATATTCATCAAAATAGCAAAGTCTTATATTGCACCTATTAGTTTGGCAAATGTTTTAAAGTTTCATAGGGCAGACTGCTGGGAAGGAAATTGCCATTCTTAAAATCTGTGTATAGGAGCAGATATTCCAAGAGCTATTGTATTTTATAAAACTCCAGCAATCTTTGATTCAGCAATTACACTTCCAGGGATTTGTTCTTTAAAGATGCTCACACATGTAAGCAATGGTCAGCATGCACGGAAGTTCACTACATCACATTTGTTATAGTAAAAGGCTGGGAACTACACCAATGCCCATCAAGAGAGGGATATTTTGATAAATTATGGAATTCCATAAGAAGTATAAATTCCATATGATGGAATCAAATACAGCTAGCACAGAGGAGGAAATAGAGATCACCAGTCCTATCACAAACTGGATCAGTACAGAGATACTAAAAGGTAATGTGGCAATATCTATTATAATTGTAAATGTTTATATAATATCCTCAACAGAAGGGTAAGCTGGACAAACTGTGAGCTGGTACACAGCACTCAAAAGAAAGAGCTCTAAGACACATCGTTGAGTGAAAAGAATAAGTGGCAGTACATATATATAAACACACACATACCCACAGAAAATATATCCAGGAGAAAGGTCTAGAAGAGGTAATGACAAACGTAAGAAGAGATTAGGTTTAAAGGAGAGGATAAGAATAGTGAACTTAATCTTCCGAGTAATGTTTTGTTTTGTGAAAAAGGAAAAATATCTAATTCCTTCTATTGTCTTTTCAATTCAAAAGGAATTTTTTAAAACTTTATATTGGGCTGGGTGCTGTGGCTCATGCCTGTAATCCTAACACTCTGGGAAGTTGAGGTGGGAGGATCGTTTAAGCCCAGGAGTTTGAGATTGCACCAAGCTATGATAATGCTACTGCACACTTGTAGAGGCAACAGAGTGAGAGTCTATCTCAAAACAAACAACAACAAAAAAAAAAAACTTGAGGGCAGCACCTGTGGCTCAAAGGAGTCTGGCACTGGCCCCATATGCCAGAAGTGGTGGGTTCAAACCCAGCCCCAGACAAAAACTGCAAAAAAAAAACAAAAAACAAAAAACCTGATATTCAAAAAACTAAAAATATCTCAAGGCTATATGGTCAGTGTGCATACCTGAGCACTGTGTGTATAGACCTATCTGTGCAGAAACAGAATGAAAGAATGGGCTTGGCACCTGTGGCTCAAGAGGCTAAGGTGCCAGTCACATACACCTGAGCTAGTGGGTTCGAATCCAGCCTGGGCCCACCAAACAACAATGAGGGCTGCAACAAAAAAAAGCTGGGCATTGTGGTGGGTGCCTATAGTCCCAGATGCTTAGTAGGCAGAGGCAGGAGAATCGCTTGAGCCCAGGAGTTGGAGGTTGCTGTGAGCTGTGACACTACAGCACTCTACCCAGGACAACAAAGTGAGGCTTTGTCTCAAAAAAAGAAGAAGAAGAAGAAAAGAAAGAATACACAGGGGAGAGAGTGAGCAGATGAATGTGGGTATAGATTGAATATCATCTGGAAGGACACAGGAGCCACTAAAGACACGAAGGGACTGAGATGCTGATACATGATGGAAGCTTAACACCCTTGTGCTGCTTGAATACATACCAGGTACATAATTTTTTTGAATTTGAAGGTAGCACAAAAACAGGACTTCCGTACTGAGCAAAGCCTTGAAGTTCATGGCAATACTTCCAAAATGTCTATACAGTCCAACATCTCCTCTCTGTCCCTCAGTCCTTAGACCGGAATCTATTCCCTGGACCCACAGTTCCCAACTTATCCCCTCCATTTTGTCCTGATATAGCCACACAAAGATATTTCTGATACCCAGATCGGTTCTATACCTTCTCCATTCAAACATATCCCGTGGCTCCCCATTGCGCTCCTATTTTAATCATAGACCTTCCATAAGGAGAAAAATTGCTGTCCAGCTGCAACAAGTGCAATGGGCTGCCAGTCCCCAAATGTAGGGTTTCAAGTTCTGCTGCACCATTCAACCAAGGCCACTCTTCAGGGCGGCCCCCAGCCAATGAGGCCCTAGAGCCTCACCATTTCCCCTCAATGTCCGACTTCCCTAACAGCAGCCTCCCTCCTCACATTTAGCTCTGATCTCACATCAGCTTCCCAAAGGACTTGAACTGGTACACCTTAGGTTAAAGTCCAATCTCTTTACAATGTTCCCAAAACATTCCAAGAGGGGCTTCCATTACCTGCTCCAGCCTCATTAGAAGCCTCTACCTATTCCTCACACTGTATTTCACAAGGATTCAGGCATCATTCCTTCCCCCCCATCTCCCATACTTCCTAGAATGTCATGCACACTTTCATGCTGGCCTTTGCACAGCTTTCCCCTTGAGTATAACCACTGTCCTGTACCCACACCCAATTTGGTGAATTTGTATTCACTTCTTCCCTCCCCAGTCTCGCCTCCGTTTCCTTCTGCCTCAGGTTAACCCATGTAGAATTAAGATGGGATTGGACACTGAGCTGGGAAAGGGCAGGCAGTATGGATGTGTTTACCGAATGAAGAGATGGACGACTTTTATCCGCTAAGATCTTTGTGAAGCCATGGAATAGTCTGTGGAGTGGGAATTAAAAGCAATAGCAAATACCAACAATAGTAAAGTCTTAGAGAAAAAACACAACTCTAGGCAGAAAAGCAAGGGGGCAGAGGAGCAGTTTCTGTACGGAATACATGCAGGGTGGCCCATGCTTTATATACATTGTCACTAAAGCTACAAGAATACCTGGGGTAGAAATTTTCCTCATTTACAGAGAAGAAATGGGGTTCAGAAGAGGAAATCAATTGTACTAATGTCGCATAGCAGGCTAGTGAGATGATAAATATGGACTCCCAGAATTGCCTGCCACAAAGCATGCCAGCTTTCCCTTCTTAGCCAAGTGGGGTACCAGGCCCTGCTTCTGAGCTCTGATTCTATTCCTACTAGGCAATAATGGCAAAATCAGAAAGAGCATCTTCCCTCTTCCCCACCTGGGGAGCAGAGCCAACAAGAGAGGGTTTGGGAATAGACCATAAGGACCTGTACTCA
Organism: Loris lydekkerianus; assembly: GCA_963574355.1. Taxonomy (NCBI): domain Eukaryota; kingdom Metazoa; phylum Chordata; class Mammalia; order Primates; family Lorisidae; genus Loris; species Loris lydekkerianus. The sequence goes on along the minus strand of CAUYPK010083467.1, from coordinate 3,571 downwards.
CCATTCAATGTCTTTAGGCTCACGGTCCTTCAGAAGCTCTCTCACCTCCATTCGGCAGCGGTCCTGGTATTCCGGGTGCCTTGCAAGGTTGTACAGGACCCAGGAGAGACCACTGGCTGTGGTGTCATGGCCTGAGGAGCAGCCAAGCAGGCTTGAGTCTCTGGGCTGCTTCAGCACCAGGGGGTGGACAGTGCCCAGACATTGAGGCCCTCAGGGAGGATGGGAGGAGGAAGAGGATGACAGAATGGGGTGATCCAGGGTCCACCCACCACATCCCTGGCATGGAGAGACCCCTTGCTCCCACTCCAGGACCCTCACCTGCAAACATGAAGGTATCAGCCTCTGCTCGTATATCCTTGTCTGACAACTCCTTCCCATTTTCATCCTAAAGACAAGGCAAAACTTCCAAATTATACCAGCTTGAGGGCACCTGAGTCTAACCTGAAACTCTCTTGAAGACCCATCATCCAAGCAGGATGCATCTCTTGTCATCTCCAGACCTGACTCACATGCTTTTAATTGCTCTCAGGCCTCCTGCTTGCTCTTTCCAGGCAGCCTTCTACAGAGTCACCTCTGCAACTTATCTCTCACTTATCCCTCGCTTCCTCAAGTACCTTTAATGGCTCCCCAGGGTCCTCAGATCAAGTCCAAGCACATGTATCTAATATTTGACATCAATGTCTATTCTACTTGTTGAATCCAGATTACAGAGAGGCCCACCTTGCTCAGCAGAAGTACATCAATGAAGTCCAAGGTTTTGGATTTGGTCTTGGCTTTGAGGATGTCATCAACACTCTGGCTCTGGAGGGTACGACGTCGTTCCTGGATGATGGTGTCTGTGAACTCATGTACCATGTTGCAGGCCTTACGGAAGCGCCGTCCATCTGGAGTGAGGTAGTACAGGAAGTCCAAGTGCAGGAAGATCTGCCGGTATCGTTTCACTATGAGGGCACTGAGCTCCAAGATGGCAGCAATATATTCACTGGGATTCCTGAAGGGCCAGGGCAAAGAGGGGAGGCACATCTTTCACACACATGAAACCCTGGGAGCACCTCCAGCCAGAACCCCAGAGCCATGTTCCATCCAGAAAAAGGTGTCTCCAAACCGACTTCTCTGTCTCACTCCCACTATCTGTGAGCTGCCTCATGCCCCAGATCCCCTTGGGTATCATGCCTGCCTCTATCTATCTATCTATCTATCTCCCCCTCTCTCTCCCTCTCCATCTAATTCTGCTCATTCTTCCTTAGTTTCTCCTAAAACTTCCCCATTTTCTCCACCAAGCTCAAACTTCCTCCTCTCCATGGTCCTGATTCTCATGTCTCCATGACAGTCACTACAGAGCCAAAAGTCCAAGATAAGCCCTGATCATGACTCTTATCTGCTCAAATAGCCTCCATGGCTCCCCCAGGATAAAGTTCATACCCCTTTGCCTGACTTTCAATGTCTCAGGACCTAGCCAATGCTGACCACCCACCCCCCAACCCTCATTTCCAACGTGTCTCCTTTCTGAACATGCTCTGCTCATCCTAGCCTGCCTCCTGACCTTTACTCACACAATTCCATCTACCTGGAAGAACTGCTTTTTCTATCTCCCCTTCCTTGTTTTTAATGCTTCCCATCTCTTCTGAGAAGGCTCTTCTGATTGTCCTGGTCAGTACTCCCTCCTCCACTTAACCACATGTTCCCAGGCCCTGGGCAAAGACTCACTCCTGGCAATTGCTATCGAAGCTGAAGACACATTTCTGAAGAATGTCCAAGGTCATGAGGCTGATGTGCTCAAACATGTCCAGATAGGCACTGCCCCCTGAGACCAGGCGCTGCCACTTGCCCTAAGCAGAGAAGGGGACAAAGCTGAAATCAGTCTTGTTCCCTTGAGCCCCTCCCAAACTCCAACCACTAGGATAGACCCCCAAGAACCAGCCTCCCAGTCTTCTGCCCCACATCCCCTTCCTTAGGCTTGGGTGAAAGAAGAAGCTGTTACTATTCAGAGTTGGAGACCCCAAGGCTGGAACTCAGGAGACCTGAGTTCAAGTTTCAGCTCTGCCTCCTGTTCTTTGAGTGCCATTGGTCAATGCATTGGCCTCCCCTAGGTCTCAACTGTCAAATTTTCAGTGTCACTTAAGTAGACCCACGTTACTGCCAGATAAACAAACCAGGTTAGCTCACTTCCTAGTTGAGTAAACTTGGACGGGCTCCCTAATCTCTCTGACCCTCAATTTCATCATCTATAATGTAGCAATTATAATCATCTCTACCTCATAGGGTTCCGAAAATTAAATCAGAAAACATGTATCATGGGATTGGTATATAGTTGCTGTCATACAGGAAATGCCCAATAAATGTTAGCTTTCAAAGCTGGACACAATGGCTCATGCTTGTAATCCTAGCACTTTGAGAGGCTGAGGTGGGAGAATTGCTTGAGGTCAGGCATTTGAGACCAACCTGTGCAAGAGCGAGACCCCCATCTTTACAAAAAAGTACGAAAATTAACTGTGTATAGTGGCACACTCCTGTAGTACCAGCTACTCAGGAAACTGAGGCAGGAGGATTGCTTGAGCCTCAGAGTTTGACTTGCAGTGAGCTATGATGACACCACTGCACTCCAGCTGAGGCAAAAGATCAAGACCCTGTCTCTAAAAAGAAATTAATTAATTAATTTTTTAGTTAGCTATTGTTACCATCTTCATCACTGGCATAGTGCTACATGATTGCAGGAATCTCTTCAATTTTTCATCCCTCACTCTTTGCAATGAGATTTTCAGCTCCTTCCATCAGGGGATGGAGACTTTGAATCTGAGCTGATCTTGGATTTGATTTGGCCAGCAGAATGGTAAAAAAAATTATAGTGTACTTAGTTCTAAAACTAAGCATCAAGGGGTACTAACTGTCTCTGATCCATCATGCTAGCAAGCCCAGGCTAGTCTCTTGGAAAATAAGGGACAAATGGAAAAAGCCAGTTGGCCCACCCAGGCCAGTGAGTTTTAAAGTAAAGAGTCATTTCAAACATTTTGTCCGTTTTTATGAGTCTACTTTAAACTGTAATATCTCAGTGAATATGTATTCAACTTAATCGAAATAAGCGCCATTTCAATCAGTGCACTTTTGCCAACGTAACACAAGTCGATTAATTCCGTCGGCATAAAAATTGGGTGCTCAGGATTCGATGAAGTCAACGAAGGCCGTTTTTGCTAGGTCCTGATTGGCAAAGGTTCTACCGGTGAGAAAGTTATCAAAGTGCTTGAAAAGATGGTAGTCGGTTGGCGAGAGGTCTAGGGAGTATGGTGGGTGGGGCAGAACTTCGATGCTCAATTCCTTTAATTTTCGGACGGTGATTTGTGAGACGTGTGGCCGGGCGTTGTTGTGGAGCAGGATCGGACCTCTTCTGTTGACCAGTGCTGGCTGCTGCTGACGCAATTTTCGGTACATTTGGTCGATTTCCTCACAATAGGACTCTGCTGTGATGGTTTGGCCTGGTTGCAGAAAGTTATAGTGAATCACACCAGCCGCTGATCACCATACAGTAACCATGATCTTTTTTTGGTGGGGTTTCGCCTTTGGGAAGTGCCTGGGT
>CAUYPK010083464.1:0-50140 GCA_963574355.1 Loris lydekkerianus | reverse complement strand
GACTTAGCAATTATGAATAGGGCTGCGATAAACATTCTGGTACAAATATCTTTGTTAAGGTGTGATTTTTGGTCTTCTGGGTATATGCCCAGCAGGGGAATTACCGGATTGAATGGCAGATCTATTTTCAGATCTCTAAGTGTCTTATTTTATCCTTAAGAAAGCTTCACTTAAGTCATGTGAGATTTTTTAAAGATAAATCCTGAATAAAATTTTATTCTATTATTACGTTGACTTCCCCAGAGGTCATTTTTATGTTGTAGACATACAGGGGTAAAATGTTACGTGAATTTCCACAAAGAAGAGAAATTCTCACTCACTTATTCATTCTTTCATTCATTCATTCAATGAATGAATTATTTCATTCAATGCACATGAATGAGGCACTTACTATGAATCAGATGCTGGGATGAACACAAAGGTCATAAAAATAAAAAGCAGCCCTTATTTGCAAGATGCTCCTAGTCTAGTTGGGAAAAGAGGAATCAGAAAACAGAAAACAACACATGCAGGCTAAGTGAAAGAAGAGGAGGAAGCAAAGAAATGAACTAGTATTCATTACAAAATAGCTATCGTTTGGGGTTAGAATCAAAGTTACCCACATTTGCTTTGCTTTTCACCCCCAGTAGTGTCCATATGCTCTCATATCCATGTATGCCCTGGGTTTCACTGGCACCTGGATTAATTTTTTTTCTTTTAAAAATAATGATCAATTTGCATGTGAAATAATAGGATTAAATAGGACTCAAACCACTTCTGCACTGCTGGTGGGAGTGCAAGCTAGTATGTCCCTTTTGGAAAGAAGTATGGAGAATACTCAGGGATCTAAAAGTAGACCTGCCATTTGATTCTGCAATTCCTCTACTAGGTGTATATCCAAAAGACCAAAAATCACTTTATAACAAAGATATTTGCACCAGATTGTTTATTGCAGCTCAATTCATAATAGCCAAGTCATGGAAGAAGCCCAAGTGCCAATGACGCATGAATGGATTAATAAATTGTGGTATATGTACACCATGGAATATTATGCAGCCTTTAAAAAGTTGAAGACTTTACCTCTTTTACATTTACACATATAGAGTTGGAACATATCCTACTTAGTAAAGTATCTCAAGAATGGAAGAAAAAATACCCAATGTACTCAGTGCTATTACAAAACCAATTTACAATCACTCACACTTTCATATGAAGAATAGATCACAACTATGGCCCAAGATGAAGGAGGGAGGAGGGGGAGATGGATGGGGAGGGGGAGGTCACATGGAGGGAGAGATCACACCATGGTGCATAATGCAAGGGTACATGTCGGATCTATTAGTATAGACTATAAATGTCTTAACACAATAATTAAGTAAACGAGATGAGGTATATATTAACCAGTGTGATGTAAGCGTTCCTAATTCTATATGAATTCAGCACATTGTACCCCATAAATGCATTAATGTATACATGATCTATGTGTTTATGATTTAATAAAATAAAAAAATAAATAAAAACTATGGTGAAATGTTAAAAAAAAAAATAGAACTCAAACATAAGATTATTATGCCTGGAGGATTTATACATGTGTATTTCTCCTTCGTCTGGAACACACAAAGTCTCTGGTTTCATAATGAAACATTGACAAAATTAAATAGTTCATCAAAATTAGATAATTAGTTATAATACGATTTGAACATAAGTAGTCTTTGAGCCAAGGCTGCAGGCATGACACTTGGTGTTATCAGATACACTGTGGTGACAGAGGCAGGGGTCAGTCCCACTGGTCCACCTGTCACAGGTACAAGCTCATTAGATTTTTTGTTTTAATCGGTCTCAGGTGTGCAGTGCCTGTGGGTCAGGCAGTCACATCTAATCTAGAGTTACAAGTGAGATTGTGATTGAAGAACCAAGTGCATTTTCTCCTATTGAAATATAAAAACCCTTGGATGAAAGGACACATAAACCTTATGTCACTAGAATCTTGGGGGACACTGGTTTACATATATTCTCTCATGTGAGAAAAAAAATGTATGTGATAATGGTAAAAAAGCAAAAAGAAGTGAACAGAGGGGAAGAAAATTTCTGGAAGAGGTCCAAAAACAACAGACCAACCCATTCTCTTTTGTAATTTTAGCTTTAGAAACTGACTCTTAAGAAGAATTTGGCTCAAAAAAGTAACTTTTCAAAACTTATTCTTCTCACTCCAAAACTGAAATTTAAAGTGAAGTGGTTTATATATGTTTTATTTATGTCTTTGGACAGGAGTATCAAAGCAACATATTGATAACTGTAGAGGTTTTTTTTTGGGGGGGGGTTGTTTATTTTTCCAAGAATCAAAAAACTGCTTTTGAGTAAAGCGATTAACTCTTTGCTAAATTTTATGGACTTCAGAATAAAAAGGTCAAATAAAAAACTATGTTTAATTAAAGTGAATGAGTGAAATTGATTTGATAAAACTATAATGTTTTTTAATGACTGTGTGAGATTGTGTTCAGGGCAAAAAACTGACATTTTACCTTACTCAATGCACATTTTATTAAAATCAATGTGGTCTATTACTCAAGGCCTATTGAAAGGAACTTTAATAAAGTCCAATCCATAAAAAGTAACCAACTCTAATTGAATTGAAATTTAACTTAATGGTAGCTACCATGTTCATTCAACATATATTTATTGAGTGCTTACTATGTAGTAGGCACTGGGGAAGTGGAGATGAAAAGTCACTTTTCCTTCCCTGAGTACATGGCCATGAAGTTACTAGCTTAAAATTTTGCATTAGATACAGGAACACCTAAATGTATAGTATTTCACTAGCATTTTAAAGAACCATTTATGTTACATTTTAAATAACACTTCAGCTTGAAAAAAATTGAATCCTAATGACCTTTCTAATTCTAATAAATGACTTGAGTTATTCATGGAAAGTAAATAGTCTCAATTTTATGTTCAAAGGGAGTTTGGGTTATTGAAAGAAAATGGTTACTTACACTTCACAGTGTGTGTAGCTTTGTTTCTCCTGGGTTTTCCTCTTTTGATGAAAAATAGATTTATAGCCATGCATATTTTCTGCGTTGGTTTCTAGAAGACTAAGATGCCCCCCTCCGGGAATCAAGTGGGGTAGTATAACCGGCCATTATGTTCTTGACTTATTTCTCTTGACTGCCCATTAAAACTTCTGCTTCTAAGATCCTTATTCTTGGTTCTTATTTATTAATACTGAATTTCATTCTATTACTTTGCTTTTAATGTAAGATATTTCAAAACCATTAAAGAACAAAGTAAATGAAGAAATTAAAATACAAGTTTTGAAAAATTTTTTAACTGGGGTGGCACCTGTGGCTCAGAGGAGTAGGGCGCTGGCCCCATATGCTGGAGGTGGTGGGTTCAAACCCAGCCCCGGTCAAAAACTGCAAAAAATAATAATTAACTGTTTGAAGACTAAAACAATATAGCCCTTATTTTCCTATAGAATTTTTATCAATGCTTGTTCACATAACAGATAATCATAAAATTCTTCTTACTTTAAATTCAATAGGTAATCTCATTCATTGTTCAAGTTTTGATTACTGAGCACCTATCATGTTCCAGGAACCCCAGTAAGTGCTGAGGTTACAAATAAGAGTTATACCGTAGCTGTTGAGTAGGCTAATTGCAGTAGCAAACAAACCCCAAATCACACAGACCAAATACCACCAATGTTTGTTGCTCATTGATGCCATAGTCCTAAGCTGGGGTGGTGGGGAGTCTCTGTTTCATTACAGAGGCTTCATTATTTTCTGTATTTAGTCCCCAAAGTGATCCTGAATATCAAAATCCAAGTGGAAGATGGAGATGAGAAAAATGTATGAAGGCTCCATGAGGAAAGGTATAGAGCCAGCTCCTTGCACCCACATTCCAGGAACCAGAGTTCAATCCCAAGGCACTCCCCCACTAATTTCAGCAAGTACATATTTGTCAGCACAGCCTAGAAACTGTCTTCCTGGGTGATCAAAAGTAAAAGAAGAGGAACTTGGTGAGCTTCAAACACCATGTCCCTTATGGTCCACCTTCTGACCTCCATGGAACATAGTTATCCCTTCCCACTGGAGACAATTAAAAGACCCTGCTGGACCTGGACCTCCACCTGGTCTAGGTGCAGGCTTTCCAGACAATGTGTGCCTTCTTGTAGTCCACTGGAGACTGGAGAGTCACCTGCTCACCACTAACAGCAGCACATGTAATGGTGGGCCAGGATCAGGAAAACTATAGTTGAAATTCCCAGCCTGAACATAAAAGAAGTCACTGACTCAGTTATAAGGCCAGTGGGTGCAGGGAGAGGCACCTCCTAGGGGAGACTTTGATCATGTTTGCAGGAGCTATCGCTGTCCATCTCTCACCCTTCTCCTTGCCAGGACTGAGTTTAGGAGGTTTGTCTTCCTTGGGAACTGGACCATTTCCCCAGCCTTCTTGGTGCAAAAAAAGTTGTGACCTGAAGATGAAACAGAAAATTGATTTTTAATTGGGGAAGGGAGATTATTTTGTTTTGTTTTGTGTTTCTCGGGATTGTCTTTTGTTGGCAATAAAAATTTATTCAAAAATACGGATAGATTCTAATCTATTTGATTCCAGTTGGTTCTAACTACACTCAGAGTTCTTTGTGAGATATTCTCAAGCCTGTCTGTCTCAGTCAGCTCAGGCTGCTGTAACAAATATCACAGACTGGGGGCTTAAACTACAGATATTTATTTCTCACAGTCCTGGAGGCTGAGAAGTCCAAGCACAAGGCATTCACTGATTCCATGCCTGGTGAGCGTCTGCTTGCTGGCTGTAGATGCCTGCCTTCTTTCTGTGTCTTCAAATGGCACAGAGATCATCTCCTGCAAGTTTCTTTTACGAGTTCACATGTCTCATCACAAGGGCTTGACTCTTATGATCTAATTATCTCCTCAAAGCTCCACCTCTGACTACCATCACATTGGGGTTTAGGGCTTCTTACAGGGATTTTTGAGGGATGCACTCAGCCCACAGGACTGTCTCACTTCTGTATTTTGTGATCCCAGAGCCGTGCTCCTGAGTCATGTAAAGGGAACTGACAGCAGGCAGCAGAGGTCACTTACAAAGATGAAACCAGAGAAGACTTCTCAGAATAGATGAGGGGTGGAATTTATTTTGAATAATTTGTGAGGTTCATCAGTTGGATAGAAAAAAGAAGAAGAAAAAGTAAGGTGTGACCATGCAGCACAGCCAGCAAGTTAGGGTCATTATAAGTGGCTTTCATTGCATTTATTTATTTTTGGCAACTCCAGGATAGGAGATCCCTGGGGATAGTTTCCAGAACTAAAACTAGAAAGACTATAATGTTCCAGGTGGTTGAAAGTTTGGTCTGTAAGCAATAAAGGGTCTCTAACAAGCTTTAAGTAGTGGAGTGAGAGGATCAAACTGGAGGCAGAGCTGAAAGAACAACCATTCACTATAGCCCAGGCAAGAGAGATGAAGACCAACAAAGGCAGAGACTGAGGGACGGACAAGAACATTTCAACACAGGGATTGTTAGGATGGAGATTCAGGACTGCAGATAAGGAGGAGGAGGGGTCATCTTCATTGTACTCAATTGTGTTTTAGATTCTGTGTGTTCTCCAACCCTGCAAATAAGTGGCCATTTCCACCACGCCTATTGGAATGGCAAAATGGAAGTATCCTTCCATTGGGCAGGTCCCCCACAGGAATTCTGTACATGGATCTTGAGTGAAAGCCTGTGCCCAACGCAGGCAGATTCCTGACCCTACAGAGAAAAGGCCTCTGGAAAAGAGCAAACCAAAATACAAATTGCAGATTCCACAAGCAGATATGGTGTAGGCAGCTAAACCTCAGACCCCTTTAGGTAGGATGCCATCCACCTGCCACTGAGTGCTAGAGAGAGCAAGAGAGTAAGACAGAAAGCACGTATGATTTCACGTGTAAACTCAGGATGGAAAACATTCTCTAGCTTACTAGAGAGTTTAGTTATTAACTGATTGAAATTTAAATTTTTTCCGGATATTATTTAATCATCGGCTTCTCAGTTCTGCTTGACCCAAATGCAAATGCAAGCACAGGAGTTTTGGGTCTCTAATTCAATTTTAACACAATGTGCTTTGTGGTATTAGGGTTTGTGCTTAATTGAGGGTTGAATAGAGATCTTTTGTGAATTTAATTTTTGCCAGGTTTGTTTCAGTAATTTGCAGTAGCTCTACAGGTGACAATATTATTTTTGAAAAAGTAGATCTTCTTTCACCTGGTCAATGTCTTCATTACCAGATATAAATGAGATGTTTAGTTGTTATAGCCTCACTAGAGGCAGCTCTGTCAGAGTAAGTAGAGCAAAATGAGAGAATGAGCATGAGGTGAGAGAAAGATCAGTTGTCTAGCCTGGAGTTAAACTGTGGTCCTCCCATTTCCTAGCTGAGTGGCCTTCAACACAATGCTTAACCTCTGCAAATCTTCATGTATAAAACATGGTGGCGAAGATTATCAAGTCAGGACATGTGCAGGGCTGTGCCCACCTGGGTTCCCATAGAGCAGGTGCTCAGTAAAGACAGACCTGGTGTTACTAGTTATCCTCAAGTTCTAAGACAAGATCTAAGTGTCAGTTTGTTACACTTGGTAAGATATAAGACCAGGGATGCTGGCGAGAAATAGATCCTGTTCAATAAATGACTCAGTGTACTTACACTTGGTCCCACTAACCAAACTTTCAGAGTATCATTCTACTTGGGATAGGTGGTAGATTTCAAAATACTGTGATTCCCCTCAATTCCAAGACATATATTTTGGCTGACATGTTAATGTATCTGAAATTTGTATACATGTATTTAACAATTGATTTACAGTCAATAAAATGCCATAGTCACCCACTCCACTTCTACCCTGGAATGCTATTATGAATTTAATAGAGCAATTTCCAATCAAAGGCATTTTAAAAGAAGCAAATAAGATATTTACCATTCAAGTCAGTGGTTCTCAACCTTCTTAATGCCTTGACCCTTTAATACAGTTCCTCATGTTGTAGTGACCCCCAGCCATGAAATTATTTTTGTTGCATAGCATTGCATTTCCATAACCCTGTATAAATTACAACCTGTTCATGCTTCAAGCTTCACATGAACTCATTCCTTCTCTGAAGCTTTTTCTGACATAGACAATGCTTACGCAAAGTGGAAATGACAACTCCCTCCTCCTTCCTCCTCTTCGCCTCTCAAGCTCTCACTTCTGATGTGCACTTGCTAGTCCTCTGTGTTTGCTTGTGTCTGCATGAGTGACGGTTTCCTAGCCCTCCCCTCTTCAGGGAAACTCTATAAGTATCTCAGTCCTTTCCCAGGCAGCAGGATTTATACAGAACATAGAAGATATTTAAGAAGTCATCATAATCAAATTAATAAACACTTTCCACACTAGTCTTTCCCTGTAAGGAACCTTATAAAGAAACTAAGATTTCAGAGTAATGTAATTTATAAACTAAAAATCTAGATTGGAAGAGGAATCCCTTAGTGGTTCAAATTTAAAGCTGTAAACCTTCTAAAATGCAGATCACCATCAGGTGGCTGAAAGCTAAAGAGCCATTCCCCTTTCTCCCCTAAGTTTTCTAGCTATGTGGTTTATTTGGATTTCTCTGTTAACCTATATTTCCCTCATGTACCAAGCTGAAGTCCAATCTCTACAGAGTTCTTCCCATTCTTCCTGTATGAATCAAACTGCGGACGCTCATCTTGTTGTCAAATTCACCTGACAGATTTGCTACAACAAATGAAAACACTAAATAAGCAGTTCCCATCTATTTTTTATGGCTGACATTCATTCCTGGCAAACAGCAAATGTTATCCCAGGATGAAAGCATCTATAATTCCTGAAGTTTTCATTTTGCTATAAATCACAGTGAATATTTCCATTGTGAGACTTTTTCTTAATATAAACCAAAAGTTAAAATACATGTATTTTCAAAAATTCCTTAGAAAGTCTCACAACAAAGTCTTGTTCCAGAAAGAACTGCAGTGAAAACAGCCATGGGCAATGTCACAGAAGAGTTAAAAAAAAGTCACCAGAAAATACTTAAGCTAATTTTACTTTATAAATAAATACATATGCATATATACATAGATAGATAGATAGCTTTGAACTCTTGATTGCATCGAAGGTACTTAATTACAGATACTTCTCCTCTTGTCAGTTCTAAACTTTCATTTTTAAACATACTCCAAGGTCATCACCACATCTATTGGAATTCCCACACATAAAACTTTGCAGCAGCAGCTGTCAGGGGCTCACAAATTTACCTGCCCTTCAAGCAGGCCTCCCTGGGAAAACTTCACCAGAAGAGCTGAGGCCAACAGAAAAGAATTCTGGGAGAAGAGACGATGATAATAGTAAGAGATTCCTATGCACCATCTCCTTTAATCTTCATGACTACATGTAGAGACAGGTATCCCGAATAGTACCATTTAATGGATGAGAGATTAAGTAACTTGCCCCAAACTACACAGCTAAGAAGTGACAGACTAGAAAATGGTTGACTTTCAGTTCACATTGAAGATCAATATAAACAGGGAAGTTGAAAAGCCCTCTATAATTCCCCCTCTTCATCTTTAGACTTGAGAGGAGAGTTAATAGTGATCTATTCGGGTAAATTATCTCCCCATCACAGTCATTTTCATCCATCAGCATTTTGAAAGGTCCAACAAACCTCTACCTGCCCATACTGTGACTCTCACTAGCTAGCCACAGGTTCTAAAAATCTTGCTATTGCATCCTTCATATCTCCTTGGGACAACGTCAGTCCCTGCAATGCAGTGCTGTACCTGAGTTCACCTGAAGGGGACATGACTAGGAATTTGTCATGCTTCCAATTTCTTTCAGATTTTCTTTCAGATTTCTTTCCAAAGATTCCTAAAAAGGAAATAATTAAAGGATTAAAACTGAGGGGTCATATTTGTGAATATCATATAAATTACACATTACTTTCACCAGAGATGCTATTGATACTTTCTCAAGTGGTGCCTGCTCTATTCATTACTTTTGCAAGGGTGGCGCTATGCAGTATCTCATTTCCTCTTTGCAAAATCCATATGGGGGTGTTATTATCCCCCTTTATTTATGAAAAGAGTTTTAAAAGAAGAGGTTAAATAAAAAGCCCAAGGTCACAGAGGCATTAAGAGGCACAGCCAGGATTTCATCACAGGTCTGACACCTGTGCAGCATAATGAGGCAACTGCAAGATTACAACAAAAAAGAAAGAATCGGACTTTCCAACACTTTTTCTCCACTTGTTTTTTACTTTTGTTGTTATTATGTTTTGCTTTTTACATGAAAGCATCTCACCTAAAAGCATCCTCTGGCCTTTGTTTTTGCTCGTTTTCTTTTTCTGCAAGGTGCTGAGTAAACAGTTTTGGCCATCTGTGGCCATGATTGCAAACTTGTCAAAATTCAATTATTAATCTGTTATTTAAGTATTTATTGCCATCATAAGACTCTGCACAATGGCTTTGAAAAATTGCCCTGACTCACGGTTCATATCTGAGGTTTAGTCAAATGCACATTTTTTAATGTAATGTGGGTACCATGAGATTACAGGCACATTGTATTCATATTCAAAAACACTCTGTAATCCTGAAAATAAAATACACAGGGGCTTTTAGGAAAAATTCCTTCCTGCTTATATTTCTCATTCCAAAACTGTAAATCATCTGTGAGAGGAATGTGACATTTTCTAAATAGGAGAGACAGTTAAAGAGCTTTAAGAAAATGGAAAAATGGTCAAACATCAAAACAATGATGAAGATCGTATTACATTTCACACAAATGCAAGACATCATTTGAAAGTTCAGAAATTAATACTGGCTTATTTTATTCCAGTGAAGCCTCCCATGAAGCTACATTCGACTACTAGAACATCTACTGAGAAACTTTAGAATAACACCTTAATGCTTAACATCATTTCTACTTTCATTTATCAACATAAATATGTACAACCCAAAACCTTCAGCCTTTTGGGGGTTTTATGTGGAGGCAAAACTGTTGTCAAAATCATTCAGATAAATTATGTAATTCTCAACTATAAATTGACTTGTAGCTACAGTAACTTTCCAAGGAGGATCACAAAGATTCTCCTTCTTTCCTCCTACCTCCAACTGCAAGAGTCTTCATCATAAAGAGAAAGGTTGCAAACAAGTACCTTTCTTTACCATGAGCCAAAGGCTCTGTCCTGTTCAGAGATTTCGCTCAAATTTCCAGGAGTCCCTTGTGGGCAAGGCCTAGCCCCTGAAGAACTCAGAATTTTAGAAATGGACACAATGACTCTTACACGACCATAGACTCCAGAACTCTGGACAGCAATTGAGGACTCTCATCCATCTTCCTCAGAAGCTCTAAAAAGAATGCTAAAGTGGGTCTACTAAAAAGAATGACACTTGATAAGGTAGCTTATTATTTCAATGTCCCCACAAAAGCCCAAGAGCTGGTCCATTCCTAAAGAAAGGAAGAGAGCAAGATGGGGATCAAGGAGAGACTGTTGACCATAGTGCACACTGATGAAAAAAGATAACAGTTAATAATATAGATAGAAAGCTGGGCACAGTGGCTCATGCCTGTAATCCAGGCTCTTGGGAGGCCGAGGAAGGTGGATTGCCTGAGCTCACAGGTTCGAGATCAGCCTGAGCCCAAGCAAGATCTCGTCTCTAAAAATCGCCAGGTGTTGTGATGGGCATCTATGGTCCCAGCTACTCGGGAGGCTGAGGCAAGAGAATCGCTTGAGCCCAGGAGAGCCATTACACACTGCACACCTGCAACACACCTAGTCCTGAGCTCTAAGAACTCAGGAAGGTGGGGCCCTGACCTCAGCACTATGGTGTTTAGACTGGATGATTCCACGCTTTGGGGTCTGTGCTGTGCATCAAAGGATGTCAAAGGATGTTTAGTGGCATTTCTGGCCTCTACATTACCAGATGCCAGAGGTTACCACTTCACCCCAAGTTCTTTTTTTTTTTTTTTTTTTTAAAGAAAGAGGCTTGCTCTATCACCCAGACTAAAGTGCCATGGCCTCAGCCTATCTTACAGCAACTTCAAACTCCTGGATTCAAGCCATCTCTTGCCTCAGCCTCTAAGTAGCTGGCACTCACCACAATGCTCAGCTAATTTATTTTTCTATTTTTACTAGAGACAGAGTCTCACTCTTGCTCAGGCTGGTCTCGAACTCTTGAGCTCAAGAGACCCTCCCACCTCAGGCTCTCAGGGTGCTAGGATTACAAGCACAAGCCACCACACCTGACCTTTACCCCAAGTTCTAGCAATAAAAAACATTTTCAGACATTGCCAAAGATCCCTTAGGGGCAAAACTTGCCTTAGTTGAAAACCAATGACATAGACATAGCAGTTAATCTCAACCCTGTCCATGAGGAAGTCATTATCATGCCTGTTTCGTCAGGGAAGAAATAACAGAAACAGTGATCCCTGATATGTGTATCAAGCTAATTACGGTCCAGACATCCCTGAAAATAGTTTACATATAAACTCACCTATCCCTCATATAACCCCATGGATTTATATACAATAGAATGTTTAGTATTGTCCCATTTTATAGACAAGGAAGTGGAGGCAGAACTGGTAAGGATCCTGTGTGAGGTCGTATCTCTGGTAAGTAAGAAAGCCAGGGCTCACAGCTGAGCAGGGCATCTTCCTGAGTGGGGCCTCCAGGTTGGCCCCACTGGAGGAGGAGACTGGAAATTTTGTTTCAAGGCCAAGCTCTTTCTACTGCCTGAAGATACCTCCTAAAGCAGAGAGAGAAGCAAGGATGACACTCACAGGTCATCCAGGGTCTATTGTAATTATATTTTGTAACTCACTAGCCATCACTCTGGGATATTTGGTTTCTAAGGAGAAAAAAACAGCTTCTTCCCCGTGGAGATCAAATCTGTCCTACACTCATGTGGAGTCACTAGACTCACAGAGGAGCCAGCCTCCCGGGGAAGGAGAGGTGAAGCCTCTTCCAGGAACACTTCCTGACCCTCATCCCCATGTCCACATACTCATCCCACTTTACTCATCCGCCTCAAAGAACATATCCTATGTAAACTATTTATCTGTGAAAATCATAAACTTTTGAAACTGTGTTACAATATGGAAACAAAAAAAAATGGCTGGATTAATCACTCGTGAATTAACAATTAACAAATAGGCAAGAAAAAATACTTGCTAAACATACAGGTTCTTGAGTAAGAAAAATCAAGGTTCAAATCCTAACTTCACTACTCAGCATCTCTGTAAGCCAAGGTTGCTGTGTCATCAGGCAGGTGGGGATAACAAGCCCCGTTGACTTCACAGGGGTCAGAGCAGGGAATATAAAGCCCCTGTCAAGGGGCTGGGAGCTCAAGGTCTTTGTGGTTTGAAGGAAGAAAAGATGGATGAGGCTTCAGCTAGTGAGAGAGGATGTTGGGCAGCCTGTCCACAGCCATCTTTCCTCACAGGGACAGAGGGGAGATGAAGGTAAATCCACCAGGCTGGTGATTGGCAGGATCCACTCCAGCTGCGGCACCTTCTCTCTCCCCTGAAAGGAGGCAGCGTGTTGATTCTGCTCTGAAAAATCAAGAGCTCATTTTGGGGAACACAACTTCCTTTCTTTTGCTCACAAAGCAGCAATGCTAGAAAATAAAACCACTTATGTATCCGCTAGTGCATGGATTCAAATGGGTTGAGGCAGTAAGAGTGACCGTCCCATGATTCCATTTTCACAGTAGCCCTTCTCCCAGGGGCATCGATATTAATACAGTCACACTTTCCAGGAGGGTGAATCAGTAAATCTTCAAAGACCCCCAGGGAGAGCTCGACAACAAGCCATCCTCTCCAGGGTTGTGTGCTGATAAATAGCCTTCCTGGGTAGTGATCCTAATGTCTGCAACTCCACACCATGGCAGAGGCAGCAGGAGAGACCGTTGAGAAGGGAAGACACTTGGGAATGCACGTATAGACACTCCACACTCCCCAGCCATTGAGGCAACTTGAAACACTCCACCAGCCTCCCTAAATCGTAATTTCCCACAACATCATGTCCTCTGTATCCCTTCGTTCAAACCCCAGAGACATCCTTCTGGGAAGAAGGTCAAGAAGACTTATGAAGAGCTCACTGTTTATACTGTAGGTACTTGGAGGAAGATCCTTGCCTAACACTGGGCCTGTCCCCTTCCTTGGGGCACTCCAGGGTCTCCTCCCATTCAGTGCCCTTCCCATCCCCCTCCAGCCACACAGCCGCCTGTTTCTCCTAACTCCTTTCCCTTTCTTTTTTTCCCCAGAAAACCATCAGTGTGGGGCACAGATGTCTTAGTCATCTAGTTTGAATTGAGAAGCACATTATTTTTCAAGTATCAAAACACAATACCAATCCTCCCTCAAATGTAAGCTGAAACGCTAAACAGAAGATACTAACAAATGGCACATTTAAAGACAAAACTTACAGGCCAGATGTTGTTATGTGTTGTCGTATTTCTTCCTCTCCTTCACTGCTCTCGATCGCAGCCAAATTCAATCTCGTTAGATCCTAGTCTTGAAACACACAGTAGAACCTCTCTACATCGGCCACCTCCTTAAATTGTCCTAATCCTCCTAGACCAGACATGCACCACATGCATGTGTCAGTACGGGAGGCCCAATTCCTTAACTTGACCACCTCTGTATGTTGATCAACTTGTCAAATTCCCTAGGGTGGTTAACTTCCAAAGGTTCCACTGTAATTATCTTTTGTAATTCACTAGCCATCTTTCCTTATAGTCAAAACTGTCCTAGGATATCAAGGTGTTATTCCACTATAAAACTCTCCACAGAGAAACTTGCAGTAGGTCTTTCTTGAGATTATTGCTCTGACATAGCCTGTTATTGAAGTTATTTACAAACGCTCTCAGGGCCTTCTATTCAACCTCCCAGGTTAGGTAAGCAAAGAAGAGACAAAAAGTACCCTTGTGACAGAGTCCTAACAACCCAGGAAGAGCAGAAATGGCTGCCAATAGGGAAAATGTTTTCCACTTAACTGGAGTAAAACAGTCTACAGCCCAAGGGGCATTTTCACTGCCACTGATGACCAGATGCATCAGAACTTCACATACGATAGCACATCTCCCAGGGAGTGTCTGAACTCAAAATCAACCAGCCCCTCTTGGCCTTCAACCACCATTTAAGCTTCCATAACAAACTAGTACCTTTGAAAAGCAACTTTAAACAAGAATTTAATTTGTTTCTGTTTGGGTAAGCCAAGATTTATAATAGCTCTATTACTTTTTCTATAACAGGTAAAGGAGATTTGCCTGTTAAATGAGGATGCCTGATTTGGCAATTTAGAGAAATAAATATTTAGTGATATAATGTAAAATAGAATCCATTGTTGCAAAAAGTATAACTGTTCCAAGAAGAATGTGTTCTTTCATTCGTACAGTATTTATTGAAGGCCTGCTACATGGCACATTCTGACTAGGAAACATCAGTGAGCAAAACAGACAGAAATCAGCCCTCCTCAAGGAATTCACATGCTAGGTAGTGAGAGCTTCTATTTCTGGAAGCTAAGCTTACATTTTATTTCCTCCATCTCCTCCCTAGTATCTTGTATTGAGAAGCATATTATCCACATCTAATATGTCTCAATTAAGAGACCATGACTGTTCTTCTATTCACCAATCTGAGTATATATGATTTTTCCAGCACAGAAGGTCCTCAGATAAATAAGACTTGCTCCTTGCCCCTGGGAAATCATGGTCCCTGGCCCTAGCTAGTTACAGTGCAAGTTAACACAAGACTGGCAGCAGGGGCCACAAGCCATGGGAACAAGACTAATTACAGGCATCGGAGAGGATTCTTAGAGGAGCTGCTTCTAAATTTGGCATGTGAATAGCTGAGCACCAAGTAAATGGAGGTAGGTTTTATAGATAAGGGAACTAATAGAAATTGCAGGCAGAGAAAATAGTATGAACCAAGGCAGAGGGGAGAGAAGCAGGCTATTGTGTCTGGAATAGGCAAGATAGATAAATGAACCCTTACCCCAAACCAGACATGGGGCAGCATTGAGTGAGTACCCAAGGTTTTCTCAGCTTCCTGTTGGGGTAGGTGAGAGCCAACCCAAAGCCCAGACATGGAGTCCCATTGAGTGAGTACCCAAGGTTCTCTCAGCTTCCCGTTGGGGTAAGTGGGAGCCAACCCAAAGCCCAGACCACTTCTGAGAACAAAATTCTCCTTGTTTATAAAACACAAGAAAAGTCACTTCTCAGAGTAGAATATTTAACAAGTCAGGAAGAAAAGAGTTGGGACTCAAGGAACAGAAATCATGCAGGGTTCATTCCAACCTACACTCCAGGGAAGATGGAGGTCATGGAGTTTTCTGAAAGGCACATTTTTTAGGGCATGCATGAGGGTCACTTCCACGGTTGGCTCTTCATTTACCTTCAAACACCCCCTTTAACTATGCGCCCACCTGTCTCTCGGCCTTGTTCACTACGGGGAACTAAATATGCCTTTAATATTTACCTGTGCTGTGAAAACTGCTTCTACATGCATCCCTTTGAGGGAAATAGCCAAGATCAATGAAAGACTGACATATACTAAATGAGGAAACAAACAGAAATATTTATTTCTCTGTCCATGGACCACAGTGCCTCCCGAGGGTGAGAAAAAATTGGCAGCAACAAGGCCAAACTCCAAGTGGGCACTGCCTGTCTCTGTAAAGGCCAGGGCTTGAGAGCTTTTTCTTTCCTTTCTTTGTTCACATGAAAGAGATCTATGCTAAAACAGAATACAATAAAAATAATATTTTAAATGTAGTTTCTGCTTGACTAGCCTGAGATTAGAGCATCTCAGTTCTTATTTTGTTTGGGGTTTTAATAAGCAGTACCATTGAGGACCAGGTGCTTTAATTACTTTATCCCATTACATCCAGACTCCCCCAACTTAAATACCATTATTGACATTTCACACATTATGAAACAAGCAGGCAGAGAGGGACAGTACCTTGCCCAAGGTCCTCAGCAGCCATGATTCAGTTTGCATTTGAACAATACCCACAATTCATCCAGCACCAAACCCCAGGCTCTTTCTTGGGTGAGCACTGCTTGCCATGATTTGGGGCAGAGCTGAATATATAAATATGTGCCACATCCAAATGAACACTGTGTGTCTTAGATGAGTTCACTCTGAAGCAACTCCTGAGGCAAGGATCAGAAGTGAATCACTTATTAAGGGTGAACTAGTGAGACTGAGAGATGATTTCAGACAATCATTCCATAGAAGTGGGCTGGGCTGGCATGCAGGGAAATGAGGAGTGTAGGTGACCTCAGAGCCGCCTGCCCAGGGGACGGGCTGGGCAGTCACCGGCCAGGGGCTGCCCTGAGGATGTGGACTCTCAGGCACTCCAGCTGTTTGCAGAAATCCTCCATTGGCCAGAAAGCAATACTCAAAATAAAGCAAGAACTTACCAAATTTGAAAGAGAATTGTATAGAAGCATTAAAATGGATCTAAGGAGATGAGAGCTGACACTGGCGGGCTCCACTATACTATTTGAGAGCAAATGCTCACAAGCAGAAATAGAAGCACAGGTTCACACTTCAACAGGCAGAACCACAAGCAGTGTCAATCGGGCCCCTCCCCAATTAACCTGCAAGCAGGGGGCGGACATGCAGACTCCTCACACTGCTCCTGTGTCTCTCAGCCACTGCATCAGTCCAGCCAAGGGGGCAATGGGTCCTGAGACTTGGTGCCAGCAGCTGCTGTAGGTGAAATTGGGAACCCTGTCTGAAGCTTGGTGCTCAGAGTCCCTGGATTATATTCACTGGACCCACTGCACACCCTAGGCCTCCCCTAGTCATCACCATTCCGGTCACACCTCCTCCGTGCTTTCACGGGTCTGGAGTCTTTGACCGGTTCTTATTATCCCCCTTCTTAAGGAAGCATAACCTGACTCCCATTTGCCATGAAGGAGAGGTGCACAGTATAAGGTTATCAAGGTTAGAGTGACACCAGTTTGCAACCTGCCTCTGTCACTTAACTACTCCTGACTTGGGGCAAATGACCTAACCCTTCTGAGTTTTCTCACTTGTTAAATAGAGAACAAAAAGATTAACTTGGGAGTTCTTATAAGGATTAAATGAGGTAATATATAAAACAACTATTCAATAATGGCTAGCTGCCATTTTCTTTGTTATAGTTATTTTAATTTGCTCTGTTGCAACTATGAAATCCTGATGTAGCAATGGCAGGTGGATAGAGTTCAAGTTCATAATTCTCTATCAGGAGGTCTAGCCCTAAAGTCATAATAGATTACCAGAGTTCCTCTTCCTTACTTCTCTCAGGTCACTGAGATTTCAATTCAAGGAAATAGCACCTACAGAAATTATTACAGTGTTAACCTTGGCTACAGCAGCAGTAATTCATGTAGGCCAAGATTATAACTAGCTATAATCTGTAACTATGTGTTTACATCAAGGGGGAGGTGAGATACATGATGACACCTGTGACCCAGATTCCTCATTCATGACCTGGACTTCTGGCTTGCACGGAGTGGGGGATAGAGCAGAAATGAACCAGTTAAAAGCAACAGCAGATCCCAGCGGTGTTCTTGAGAGAAGTAGCCCTAATGCCTTCAGGCATCCATTGTATGGAAGGAATTAATTGCTCTCCTATTCATTTAGAAAGGCACAACTTACATACCATCCTTGGGAGAGTTGAAAAATAGTCACTCAAATTATTTTCTCTGTTCTATAATTCATATGAGGAGACCTAGTTGAGAAAGGCTAATCTAAACTAATGCTTCATTAATGGATATACAAACTGCATTTATAGAGTATAAATGACTTACTCCGTCTATGGCATATGGCAAAGCTAAAGACAGGGAAGTTCTTTGCTAAATAGTTTCTAGTGTTCTTATATAAACCCACATCTGGGAACCATATTACATAAATCTTATTAATCTCTTCCTCTCTCCCTCACAATTCGGGGGGTGTAGAATTTCATCGAATGAGATTTGATGCAGACCTACCACACACCACACAATAACAGTGTTAAGATACGTGATTATCATTTAACAGTTAAGAACAAAAGACCCCAGGAGTTATTCACCCTGGATAACTCCTCATTTAATGGGTTCATGGTTCCTCTCTGTGAATCCCTGGTACCTTGTGCTGACATCCTCCTAGAATTTATTCTTGATTAAGTGCTTTTGTATTCATCTTCCCACTGAATCGTGATGGTGGGTAAACAACTCCTTTTTAATCTCTATCCCTAGCAGCATCTGTCACCTAAAAGGCATCAATGTAAATGTAAATGAATAAATACAATGTCATGAAGAAAAACATTTCCTCTATCCTCTTATGTTCTTCCACTGGGGCCTGTGAATTAAACTGACCAAAGTCATATTAACAGGAGAAAAGCAAATGAATTTTATTTGATGTTAATATTTTCATACGCATAAATGGTTTCACAGAAAAGAAGTGAAACTTCAAAGGAGGGGTTAAACTTAGGGGCCTATATACAATTTTTACAAAGAATAACAAATTATAGAGACTAGACAAAAGAAAGTTTGGGTTTCTAGGGGCAGTAAATTGTGAAAATGTAAACATATGGGAAAACTAAGGCTAGACAGAAGTTATTTAGTAAAGCCTGTTTAACCAGACTCACCTCGGTACCTTCTCTGTCTCCAGTGATAAAGATTGTTCTATCTTCCTAGTACAAGATGTGGGGGAGACCTTCGCAAGAAAATTTATGCTCTAATTTTAGGCAGAGGAAGTTGCAAAGAGCCCTACCTGTGTTTTCTTTCTCTCAATTGCCTTTACCTCAAAATACTCCTATGCCAAAGTGGCATATTTTGGAATGCCATTTTCTCAATCCCTTCGAAACCAACTAATGAAGGTCATTTCAGGCATGGACACCTAGTGAATTTAGATGGCTTGTCTGAGGTAGGATAAATGTGCTGTAAAAGTGAGTCAACTTATCAATGCTGTACAGTACTTTGACATTGGAAAATATAGCAACATGTATGTATTAACTCTATCAGAACCATATACATTTCATTTTAACTTGTCAAAAACAATGATTTAAGTTTTACAGCATCCAAAACAGTCTATCACACAGAAGAAGACTTGATTTTCTCACCTAGAAACATATTTTCAGATAAGCGAAACGGAGTTGTATCAAAAGAGGACTCAGTTGTAATGATTTATGAGGTCAGACATTTAAGTTCATGAACTCATCCTAGAAAAAGTGCTCACATACCTACCTCACTGCTGAATATCACTATGGTTACATTTGAAGTACTCCCCTTTGGAAGCTAAGTGCCAATGCCAGGGCCTAGTCTACCCTTCAAAGCACTGAGATCTGAGTTCTGAGATCTAGAACTTAATTGTCAGACCTTTTATGTGATAAATAAATCCTGTGGATAAGCAATTGCAAACTCAGCTGTCTGTAAGTCTTGCTCAGGGGAGTTTAAATCAATAAAGTGATTACTCAGTTAATTTAAGTCACTATATGGAATTAGTTGCAACTATTATTGGTTCAAGTTATCAAAAAAAAAAAAAAGAAAGAAAGAAAGAAAAGGAAAGAAACCAGATTCGTGGATGCACATATGAAATCTCCCAAGTTTTAAATGTGAGCCAACATTGCATGCACCAAACAAAATTTGCTCATGGGCTGGATTTGGCCTGAGAGGTAAGGGTCCGAATGGCTATATGAGTGAAAGACTAAAAAGCTGTGAGATGTTAACCATTGTGATGAAAATGTGTCAGTCTATGAAGCTAGTGTATGATGCCCCATGATCATGTCAATGTACACAGCTATGATTTAATAAAAAAAATAAATAAAAATAAAAAGCTGTGAGATGTGTAACATCTGTACACGAAAGTAAGGCAGCCAGAGAAGTTCTGCTACCATTTTTTATTTTTAAATCTTTGTTCTACCCCCTGGTACTTAGTCTAAATTTCTGCAAACAACAGGCACTTTAGGCATAAATTTTACCTGCTGGAGATTATAGTTTGGAACAAGGCAGGTTATAAATAAACAAACCACATAGAAAGCAAAATTGACTATTTCTATTTTTTGTGTCCAAATTGTACATGTTCTTCTACCACAACCCTTGGAACTCTCTGTTGTCTGCTCTTGGCATTTGTACATTTAATAGTCTTACAATTTCAATTACATGGTGTCAGACCCAAAGGTCAAAGACATACAGAGGATTTTCTTTATGCAGAAGTACAAATGTAAAATACAAATGTGATATCAGTGTAATTAGTGAGACAGCCCATCCCACAGCTCAGCTGTCCATCTCAGCCCACACTCATGGATTTTTGTTCTCTAACATGTTCCCCCAGTATTCATGTTGACATTTAATCATCAATGTGATAGTATTAAGTGGTGGAGCCTTAGGAAGTGATTAAGTCATGTGTGTGGAGCCATCACAACTAGGGTCAGTGACCCATAAAAGAGGGGTGAGGGAGCAGCTTGCTCTTCCACCATGGGAGGATGTAGCAAGAGGAGTTGTCTCTGAAGCAGAGAGCAAGCCCTCACCAGACAGTGCGTCTGCTAGTGCTCTGATCTTGGACTCCCCAGATCCCAGAACTATGAAAAAATAAATTTCTATTCTTTATAAATTACCTAATCTAAGGCATTTTGTTATAGAAACCTGAGTAGACTAAGACAATATGCAATATATTTTAGGAGAAGTTGAAAACATTGACAAAAGAAGGAAGGAAGGAAGGGAGGAAGGGAGGGAGAAAGAGAAGAAAGAAGGGAAGAAGGAAGGGAAGAGGAAGAGGAAGAGAGGGAAGGAAGGAGGTAAGAAGGGAGGGAAGAGGAAGAGAGGGAGGGAAGAGGGAGGGAGGGAAGGAGGGAAGGGATGGAAGGAAGGCAGGGAAGAAGGAAGCTACCACTAGCTTTTAATATATATATATATATATATATATATATACACACACCAACTTTTAGGGCCAGCAAAAAGTGGGAAAAAGAGTGAATTGTGTACCTTAAGTCAGCCTCTCAGGAGCATATTAAGTTTAAGGCTCCTTCCTGAAGCATTGTCTTCACTTGGCATTCAGGAGCTCATTTCCTCCAATCTATCCTATCTTACTATTCATTTCCCAGATTCCTCTCCATCTTCCCAACACTATACTTCAGGGTGGCCCAGGGCTCAGTCCTCACTCTTCTCCTCTCTCTGACTCCTCAGGGAGTCTCAGCCTGAGCTAGAGCTGCCAAGAACACCCACACACTGGGGACTCAGACCCAGATCCTCCCACTTCACCCCAAACTCCACTCATAAACTCAACTGGCACTCACCAGATCCACTTGTTTCCCATGTAAAATGCAAGCCCAAATTTCCCCTTCATTCCTCTCCAATCTCTACCCCAAACACAGTCTTCCCTTTACTCTTCCCGTCTCAGTAAATGCCCATTCCTGGCTCCCAGTCACTGAGGAAGAACACCTAACACCATCAGTCTTTGTATTTCTCATACCACATCGCAATCCATCACTAAATCCTGGCTCTACCTCTACCATAGATCTATTCTAGAGTCTGCCCTTATCACCAGCTCCATTCTAGTCCAAGCTGCCAACAACTTCTACTAACACCGCTCCTTAGTTTGCCTAGGATTTAATACAAAATCCTTTCCAGCCTCTGCAGCCGCATGTCCTCACGTGATAGGACTTCCCTCTGCTCCCCTTCATCACCTGTTCTTCTTTTTCCTTCTGCAGCCAAGTTGGCTTTTCCTATTCCTTGAAGGTATTTAGCTCATTCCTACCTCAAACCCTCTGTGCTTACTGTTTCCCTAGATATCTGTATGGCTCACCCCTTCTTTTTTCAAATGTCACTTTATCAAAGAGTACTTTCCTGATCATTCCATAGAAAAGAGCTCGCTCCCCAATCTCTCTCTGTTTCCTTAACCCAACTTTTTCTCCACTGCCTTCATCACTACCTGACATAAATGTAAGTGCCATGAGAGTCTGACATTTAATAGATGCTCAATAAATATTTGAAACAATTCATTGATTAATTAAATAATGACTCTTTAAACATTATATAGAATCTGAATACCATTAATTTTTCATTTTAAGTTTATTGCATATTATGATAGACTATGAAATCAACCTCAAAAGCTTCAATATGATTACTCTTATGAATGGCAAAAATCTACTGCCTGTCTTTCCTTCTGGACTTGCAGCTTCCTGAGGATAGCAGTATGCCTGAGTCATCTTTATATCCCAGGCCTAGCAAAATGACCTACCTATGATAGCTACCCAATAAAATATTATTGAATAATTAAGTAGAAGATGGTCAACTCATATTTTAATCCACTGAAATCAAGCAAAAGGACATAAATGACTATTAATTTTTTGATGCTGTTAGCAAAAGAATAAACTCTTTTAAAAGTATTTTTTCCTATGATACACAGCTATGTTAGTAGTTATGGAACTTAGAATTCAAAAGTTGCTTTTTTGTGTCCCTAAATACGTAGTCTGAATGCATGCCCATCTGTCCACTCATCACAGAGAGACACAAAGGAAGAAAGCAGGAAGAGGGACAAGCAAACATAGGTTTTACAGATTGGTCCTGGTGAGAGGGTGCCAGGTGCCACATTCCCTGCTGACACATGGTAATGAGAAATTAAAGGACACGATGGGGGGATATCCCCTGGCTGAGCCCACATGCACTCATCATTTTCCAGACACACTGGCTTCTCTTTCAAGAACCAGATGAAGATGATCAGAGAAATGCAAATCAAAACTACTTTGAGATATCATCTAACTCCGGTTAAGATTAGCCCATATCACAAAATCCCAAGACCAGAGATGTTGGTGTGGATGTGGAGAAAAGGGAACACTTCTACACTGCTGGTGAGAATGCAAATTAATACATTCCTTTTGGAAAGATGTTTGGAGAACACATAGAGATCTAAAAATAGATCTGCCATTCAATCCTATAATTCCTCTACTAGATATATACGCAGAAGACCAAAAAATCACATTATAACAAAGATATTTATATCAGAATGTTTATTGCAGCCCAATTCATAAATGATAAGTCATGGAAAAAGCCCAAGTGCCCACTGATCCACGAATGGATCAATAAATTGTGGTATAAGTACACCATGGAATATTATGCAGCCTTAAAAAAAAATGGAGACTTTACCTCTTTCATGTTTACATGGATGGAGCTGGAACATATTCTTCTTAGTAAAGTATCTCAAGAATGGAAGAAAAAGTATCCAATGTACTCACCCCTACTATGAAACTAACTTATAGCTTTCATATGAAAGCTATAACCCAATTATAACCTAAGAATATGGGGAAAGGGGAAAGGGAGGGGAGGGAGGGAGGATGGGCGGAGGGAGGGTAATTGGTGGGACCTCACCTACAGTGCATCTTACAAGGGTACATGTGAAACTTACTAAATGTAGAATATAAACGTCTGAACACAATAACAAAGAAAATGCCTTGAAGGCTATGTTAACCAGTGTGATGAAAATTTGTCAAATGTGTATAGTGAAAAAAAAATACATATATATAGTTCTTGAAAATTATTTTGTTTAGTGTTGTGAATGCTAAAATGTGAAGCATGTCTACAAAGATTAAAATTCTGATATAATTTGTCTTTGTTCTTTTTTACTGTGGTACATTTATATTTTTGTTTAAGAAGCTTTTTTTTGTTTTTGTTTTTGTTTTTGTAGATACAGAGTCTCACTTTATCATCCTCAGTAGAGTGCTGTGGTGTCACGGCTCACAGCAACCTCTAGTTCTTGAGCTTAGGCAATTCTCTTGCCTCAGCCTCCTGAGTAGCTGAGACTACAGGCGCCCGCCACAACGCTTGGCTTTTTTTTTCCTGTAGTTTGGCCGGGACCGGGTTTGAACCCGCTACCCTTGGTATATGGGGCCAGCACCCCACCCACTGAGCCACAGGTGCTGCCTTATTTGTTTATTTTTTAATAGAGAATAAGTTTACATGGTTTAAAAAATCAAAATAATACAAAAAAGTAGACTTTTAGTGTACTCTCTTTCAGCCCAATTCCCCTATCCTTCCTCTGTATTAACTAGTTTTATAATTTATTGGGGTCTTTATAATATTTAATATGTGAATACTAGAAAATCTCAATTTGTTTTTATTATATGCACAAAAGGTAGCATAGTATATACTTTTTTCTCTTCTTCACTTCTTCTTTATTCAATGTGATTCATTTCTTCAGTCAATTCACATCACTATAATTTTTATTCACTTTTATAAATGCATATTATTCCATTATTTAGGAGTACCATAGTATATTTAACCAGGTCACTGTTTATAAAATTTGGATTCTTTCTAGTCTTTTGTTGTAATGAGCAATGATACCATGCATAACCTTGAACAGAAGTTATTTCACATAGGTGAAGTGTATTTGAGGTTAATTTCTAGAAGTGGGATTACTACTGGACTGAGGATAGAAGCATTGGAACTTTGAAAGATACATGTATTTCCAAATTTCCTTCCATAGGTTTGTGATCTTTTGGGCCTTAATCAGCAAAACAAAAGTTTCTTGGTAAAATTATGTGTCATCAAACATTGTTTTGTTTTGTTTTTTTACAATCTCATAGCCAAGAAATGGCATGCCAATTTTGTTTTAACTTGCAGTTCTGATAGTTTAAGTGAAATTGAGCATCCTTTATATGTTTAAAGTCATTTGTATTTTTGAAAACTCTCTGTTCATGTCCTTTGCCTATTTTTATATTAGGTTGTCATTTTTGTCTTGATTTCAATGAGCTCTTTGTATATTGAAGAGATTAGTCTTTTGTCAGTCTTATTAATTGCAAAGTTTTTCTATTTTTCCCTGCCTTATAATTGTGTTGGGTTTTTTGTTTGTTTGTTTTGTTTTGCCTTAAGAATGTTTTTTATGGTAAAATACATCCACCTCTTCTTTAAATCTTCTTTTTCTTTTCGCTATTTCTTTTTTTTTTTTTTTTTGCAGTTTTTGGCCAGGCTGGGTTTGAACCCCTGCCACCTCTGGCATATGGGGCCGGTGCCCTACTCCTTTGAGCCACAGGCACCGCCCTCTTTTCGCTATTTCTTTCCTTGTCTTTTTATTTTATATTTCTTCTTATTTGGCTTCTGGATTTTGAATCATAGAAAGACCATTCCCATTCCAATGTTACAAAGAAATATGTCTATGTTTTATTTTATTCCTTTTATCTTTTTTCCATATAAATCTTTGCTCTATTTGCAGTTGATACTGTTGTATAGTGTGAGATATGAATCCAACTTTATCTTTTCCAGATGGATATCCCATTATTGTCACACAATGTAAATAAAGGCTGAGATACCGCCTTTATCTTAACTAAATTTTCCTATGCTCTTCATCTTTTCCTTGATTTTTCTTTCTGTTTGTCAATATGTCTATTTGTGTGCCAAAACCATACCATTTTGATAGTATGCTTATGACAAGATTAATCTCCTTCAACTTCTCTTCTTTTCAGACTCTCCCAGTGCATTCTTTTTGTTTCTTTTACCCTTTATTTGGAAATACTTTCAAATTTACAAATAATTGTAAACTTAAAAGTAACACAAAGAACACCCATATATCCTTTACCCAGATTCGCAATTGCTAGTATTGCTTTTATTATTTCATCTTGTCTTTCTCCCTCACACATAACTTTTTTACCAAACCATTTGAGGGTAAATTCTGTATATCATGGCCCTTTATTCCTAAGTACCCCCACATGTGCACTTCCTGAAACTAGAAATAGTCTCTTACATAAACATAGTACAATGATCAATTTCATAAATTTACACTGATATGATACTTCTATCTAATCTATCGTTCATATTTCACTTTTGCCCTTTGACCCAATAATACTATTTATAGCGTTTCTCTCACCTCCAGCACAGGGTCCAATCTAATGCCAGACATTGCATTTAGTTCCTATTCTTGCTTGTTTTAACAAAACTTGACAGTTTCATTGAAATTGTATTAAAATATGTAATTAATTTAGGAAGAACTAACATCTTTGCAATGTAATGCTGAGTTTCTCTGTTTAAGAAAATCTTTGACCTTTCTATTCTGGTCTCCTTTTTTTATTTTTTAGCAAAATTTTGATTTTTATTTATCTATGAGACAGTCTTGCTCCGTCTCCCAGGCTGGAGCTCAGTGACATAATCATAGCTCATTGCAACCTTGAACTCCTGGCAAGCAATTCTCTGACACCAGCCTACTGAGAAGCTGGGACTGCAGGGACGTGCCACCATGCCTGGCTAATTTTTAAAAAGTTTTTGCAGAAACGGAGATTTCACTAAGTTGTCCAGGTTGCTTTTGAACTCCTGGCCTCAAGCAATCCTCCCTCCTCAGCCCCACCAAAGTGCTGGCATTACAGGCATGAGCTACTGCGCTGGCTGGCCTCCTTTACTCTTTCTTGAATCTACTTCAACCAAGCTTTTGTACCCACCATTTCATCCAAACTTCTCCCATGAAGGCCCTGATGACTTCCATGTTATGACATCAATTCTCTGCCTACTTGCTCAAGAGCTTGCGACACGTTGATAACACATTTCTTCTTGAAGCACTTTTTAAACTATACTTCCAAGACATCACACTTTACTGATTTTTCTCCTACCATCATGGCCACAGCTTCTCAGGCTACAGATGTCAGATTTAGCAAACAAAAGTACAGTTAAACAAATAATTTCAAATAAACAAATAACTTTTTATCTGAAATAAAAATTTAACTGGGTGTTCTTTATTTCACTTGGGAACCCTGTATCTGTCTCCTTTTGTGGGTTCCCACCATGCTTTCCCATCTCTCTCATACTAAAAGGAAAAGACTTCCAACAGCCTATAAGGCTCTATGCAAATATGGCCTTCCATGACTTCTCTGATCTCTCTAAATTCTCCCTGTCTTGCTAACACTACTAAAACAGCCCTGCCCTTTTCCTGTTCTCCAGACAAGCCAGGCACCCTCCCACTTAGGAGCCTTTGAGCTTGCTGTTTTCTCTGCTTGAAATAGTCTTTCCCTGGATAACTGCATGGGTCACTCTCTCACCTCCTACAGTTCTCTTCTCAAATATTATGCTTTCAGTGTGGCATTCTCTGATCACCCTATATTAAATTGCATGTACCCTCCACCCAGCACTCCATATTCACCACCCTTTTTTTATCTTGCTTTGAATTGTCACCACTTGTCTTAATCCATTTTGGCTACTATAATAGAATACCTGAGACTGGGTAATTGTAAACAATACAAGTTGATTTGACTTACAATTTTGGAGGCTGAGAAGTCCAAGAGCATGGCGCTGGACTCTGGTGAGGGCCTTTGTGCTGTATCATTCCATGGCAGAAAGTGGACAGGCAAGAGAACACATAAGGGCAAGAATGAACCAACCTTGCTTTTAAAACAACCAGTTATGAACCCACTTCCATGATAATAAACTCATTCCCATAATAAAGACATTAATCCACTCATTAGAGCAGACCCCTCATGAATTAATCACCTCTTATTAGGTCTCACTTCTCAACACAGTTGCATTGGGGATTAAGTTTCCAACAAATGAACTTTGGGAAATACATTAAAATCATTAACACCATCCAACATATTATGAGTTTTAATATTTTTTTACTCTGTTTCTCCCTCCAAAAACGCAAGCTTCAAGATGACATGAATTTTTGCTATATTGTAATCTTATGTATCTTTAGCACCTATATCTGGTGTGCATGAGGTGTCTTCAAAGCCTAGTACTTAGTAGGTGCTCAGTAAATAGCTGCTGAATGAGTACATAAATAAATGAATGAATGAAACTAAAAATATACACATAAATCAGATGTTACCAGGTGACAAATTTATTAAGGAATCTCCAATTAAAAGAGGCAAAAAAAGAAAAGGTGAGTTTGAGAAATAAAGAAAAGCATGATTTCAACTGAGAGAAGGGCAGAGGAACAGTGGCTGATTTCTTTCCCTTTCTCTCAAGCCTCTAATGAAGGGCAGGCGCTGTCCAGCAGTGACCTCCTGAAGTTGGAGAGCTGCTGCAGGGAGGAAAGCCCAATTTCTAACCCCCAGCCTAGGTGCAGTTGATTGCCACCCTTCTTATCAAATATACCTTTGTTCTCTGTGTGCTTTTACTTCCCATCCCCTTTCTCTTTACTCAAAGGTACTCAGAAAGCCCATTAACTGCTGCACAAAACCTTACTTTCCCCATTCTTTTCCAAAATCTTTACTATTCCAGTAAATGCCATGTTGTAAAAGTGATTATTAGAGTGACAGAAACATCCATTGGAAAGTGTCTGGTGCTTCCTTTGTGTGTATCTCCCCCAAATCTAAGCTTTTTAAATTGAACTAAAAGCCAAGGTTTGTGGCTCAATAGTCCAGCAAACTTTCCAAAGAGAATGTCCTGATTCTGTATCGCATACCACAGTGGGCTGTGTTGTGCCCCCTTAAAGACATGTCTATCTAAAATCTGTGAATAAGATCCTTTTGGGAAAATATGTGAACTTACCTGCAACTATAATTAAAATGAAGTTCTGGAGATGAGATCAGACTGTATTTGGGATGGGTCCTAAATTCAATGACAGTTGTCCTTATAAGAGGAGAGGACAGAAACACACAAAGTCACAGAAAGGAATGCCATGTAAAGAAAGAGGCAGATTTTGGAGTTATACAGCTACAAGCCAAGTAACATTAAGGATTGCTGACAGCAATGCCTAGAGTCACCAGAAGGAATAATTTTCCCTTGCGGACTTCAGAAGGGGTATATCTCTACTGACACCTTGATTTTCAACTTCTGACCCCCAGAACTGAGAATGAATTTGCCTTGTTTCAAGCAACCGAGTTTGTGGTCAATGAGTACCATAGCCCTGGGAAACTAATGCACATTCTGTCCTCACCTGTGTACAGACCACCACCCTCTATTATTGCTTGTGTGGGAACTTAGCGAGAACATGAGCCTGGATTCATGTGACTTACCTGCACTTTTGCAGCCATCCTGCAGCGCCCACAGCACATCACCAGTGGGGTCCCTAAAATCTGTCCTATTTTTAGAGACCTAAATTCGTATTGTGTTTTATTCCCCCCCCCCCCTTAGGAAAGACAGGAAAGCTAGGGAGTGCTGAGGTTGGGTGTTACTCTTTTCCTATATGGAAAGCTAGAGCAAGCTGGAACTGGGTATTAATTTACTTTTCCCTAGGTTGGTTGGGTTCTGGTAAAACCCAAGTAGGTTAGGCTCTGGTGAATAGTTTCTCTTGAGATCAGGCCTTGTTAAGAAAAACAGAATGTTCTGGATGCTTAAAAAAATAGCTACTTTCTCCTCCAACTGCCAGAAACACAAGAAGCTTTTTCTCCTAGCTACACTATAAGAACCCTCATAGGGTTCCTGGAGGCAAAACACATGGACGTGTGGAGGGCCCTCTAAGACTGGGCACCCTTGAGTTTTATTTATTGATTGACTGATGGAATGAATGATTTAGACAGGGTCTCACTCTGTTGCCTGGGCTGGGATACAATGGCATCATCATAGCTCAATGCAACTTCAAATTCCTTAAATGATCCTCTTGTCTCAGCCTCCTGAGTAGCTGGGACCACAGGTGCATGCCACTATGCTAGCTAATTTTTTTTTTAATATTTCTTGTAGAAACAAGGTCTTGCTATGTTGCTCAGGTGGGTCGTAAAGTTGTGAGCTCAAGTGATCCTTCCACCTCGTCCTCCCAAAGTGCTAGAATTACAAATATGAGGCCCCATGCAGGGCACCCCTTGGAGTTTTAAATTCTCAAACTTGTCCATTAATTCATCAATTACAGATTGGGCTTTCCTACCCTGGTATTGGTTCCTGAAAAGTATCTGCTTCTGGGCTTCTACTCCAGTAAGTTGTGATTTGTCTCTTCAATTTGGAGGGCAATGGTTTGCCTATGACCTTAGTTCTCTGACAGATCTAAAAAGAGTTGTTGATTTTCAATTTACTTAGCTTTTTCTTATGTGGATGGAAGAAATGGCTTCAAGCTCCTCACAAGCTACAGCAGAAACCGTTAGTCGTTTATCATGACTTTTAAATCAGCATTTTACATGCACACAAGTAAAGAGTTCCTTGGCCTTAAAAGATTTGTTAAAAGCAAACAGCTGTCCTCAGTCCTCCTTCCTCCCATTTTTTTTCTTTCTCAGAGGCAATGACTTTAACTCCTCTCACTGATTTTTTTTTTTGTATTTATCATTATATTTCTAAATTACATGCTTGTGTTGTCTTGTCTACATCTTTTACTTTAAGGTATTATCTCCTGGTATTCACTATGGAAGGTGAGGAACCAGCTAGTTTCCTTTCCTTTCTCCCCACACACAATACAAACTTCTCATCCTCTTATGTTTCCAATACAGTGTGTATCTATGTCTTAGTTTTCATTGGATCAATATATAGCATTTATATTATTATGACTTTTTAGATACTCTTCAGAGTGAAGCCAGATATTAACCATATTTCTGCACAACTTGTCTTCCCTGGAGTTAAGAGGTGTCCTGTTTATAGGTTTGGTGGGACCTTTAGTTTCTTATGTGTTTATCCCTAATTCAATCCCAAACTCCACCATTTTTCTAAACCTCTTCTCAACAAGTTTGTTCACATCAGTGATGTGACACACACTTTGAATATCATCTGCCACACAGTGTACATTCAATACATATTTTTAAATGAATTTAATTTAATCAGGCACTCTTTCACTGTCACCTTCTTTGGGAAGTCCCTCCCAGAAGAAAGCTGGGATTATTCCAACATGGCCTGTTTGCCTGTTCTTCCTGTGTACTGCTGTAATCTCAGGATCTGCCTGTCCCATTGTGGTACATTGCCTTCTAGGATTCATTCTTCTCTTCTTTCCTTCTTATATTTAATAGAAGTAACCTGTCACCCTATTTAGCAGGCATCTGGCTGAAAGCTGGAGACCACATTTAGGGGTGTCATTAGGTTGTCATTGCTTTTAGGTCTTTCCAGTGGACAGAGCAATAAAATATTTATCTCAGGGAGCAAGTGGATTCTCATTGTATGCTAATATTTCTTTTATTTTTTTTTTCTCTTTTTGAGACAGAGTCTCACTCCATCACCCTGGATAGAGTGCCCTGGCATCATAGCTCACAGCAATCTCAAACTCTTGGGCTCAAGTGATCCTCTTGCCTTGGCCTCCCAAGTAGCTGGGCCTATAGGCGCCCGCCACAATGACCAGCTAAATGCTAATATTTCTAATTCAATTTTTGCCAATATTTTATTATAAAAATTTTAAATATATAGAGAAGTTGAAAGGATTGTAAACACCCATTTTGTATAATTAACATTTTCCTATACTGCTTTGTCACATCTATCCATCTCTCTATTCATTTATTAATTTAACTTTTTTAATTTTTATGCATTTTGAAATAACTTGCATCATTACATTTCACCCCTAAACAATTAAGCATGTATATCTTTAACTAGAGTTAAATCATTTTTATTTTTGGTTTTTTATTAACAGTTTTACTGAGATATAATTCATACTCTATATAATTCATGTACTTAAAGTATACAATTTAATGGGTTTTAGTATATTTATAGCATTATATAGCAATCACCATAATCAATTTTACAACATATTAATCACTTCAAAAAGAAATCTACCCATTAGCATTCACTCATCCTGGGTAAACACTAATATACTTTTTGTCTCTGGTAATATACTTTTTTTTCTCTGCCTATTTGGTACATTTCATATACATGGAATCACATAAATGTGACCTTTACATCTGGCTTCGTCTACTTAGCATAATGTTTAAAAGGTTCATCCACGTTGTAGTATGTATCATTCATTTCTTTTTATTGCTAAATAACATTCCACGGATATGCCACATTTTGTTTACTGACGCATCACTTGATGAAAATTTGAGTTGTTTTACTTTTTACCTATTATAAATGATGCATTTGCATATACAAATTAATATAAACATTTGTGTTGTTCTATAAACTTATTTTTTTGTTATACCTAGATATACACCTAGGAGAATTGCTGGGTCAACTGGTAGCTCTTTTTCAAAGTGGCTGTACCGTTGTATATTCCCTTGCCAACACTTGTTATCAACATTTGTCTTATTATAGCCATCCTAATGGGTAAGATGTGGTATCTGATTGTGGTTTTGATTTGCATTTCCCTGATGGCTAATGATGTTGAACATCTTTCCATGTGCTTATTGGCCATTTGTATAACTTCTTTGGGGAAATATCTATGCATATACTATGCATTCTTTAAAAAGTTATTGAGTAATTTGTCTTTTTATTCTTGACTTATAAGCACAGTTCATTTAAAAAACTCTGTTGCTTGGAAATAATTTCAGACTTTTAAACAATTGAAAAATAGCATAAAGGACTCCTGTATCCCCTTAACCCAGATTTTCTAAATGTTAACATTTTACCACACTTGCTTTATTTATTCCAAGATTCCTCCTACACATTTGAGGGTAAGTTTCAGATATGATGCCCCTTTACCTTTGAATATTTTTGTGTATTTCCAAAAACAAGGACATTGTCTTTATATAACAACAGTTCACTGGTCAAAATCAGGAAATGACATAATTCCAGGCACTAACTTACAGATCTTGTTCAAATTTCACCCATTCTTCTGCTCATGTCCTTTATGAGATTTAGGCTTTTAGCACTATTTTTATACATTTCTTACCTTACAGGATTTGTATTTTTAAAATAATGTTACTGCTGATTGCTATTGCAGTGGTTTTTCTTAGACTTGTCCGCACATGAGAATCACCTGGAGATCTTTTTAAAATTTCTAAGACCAGGTCCATGGGACACAGTAGTTCAAAGTTCCTCAGTGACTCCAATGTACAGACAGATTTGGACACTATTGTGTTGTTGTTAAAGAAAATCTACTGACCATGTTGCCCCTGAAATATTACCTGTAAGACTGGCAGTGAGGGAAGATGTGGGATAGATAATCATCTTCCTCAGAAAGGAAGAACTTTCCAGGTTCTCTCCCAGTCTAGGCAAACCACACTTTCCTTAGGGGCTATTTCCATATGGTTTCTCCTAGAAGCAGCTGGCTTCAGAAGAGACTAGGTCTGATTTTTAGTCATCTCCTTTTCTTCAAAGTCTGGCACATGGTAGAAATTCAATAAATGTCAAATGAATAAATGGATGGGCTTGAGCTTTCACCATCTTATCTTCTAAGGTCTGGAGAGTGGAGAGAAACTAATATAAAACAACTCTTGAAAGAGTTGTCTGTTAAGCCAATAGAGAAGAGTTTAGCTTTAGACCAATCTTTCAGCATGAATAGGTAAGTGAAAAGCAGGGTAGCTTCAAAGGGTATGTACATATACAGAATCCCATTTGTGTTAAAACATCCAAAGCCTTGCCCTTTCTAGCCCACCTCTCCACATTCTAGCACAATGGCCTGGATCTGTTCTGATCGGTTGGTGCCCTTGTAAGTGCACCACAAGGGCCATTCAAGCTAATACTCACAAGCTAAAGGGAAGCCATTTTGCTTCCAGTATGCTTTTGGCTTGTTCTGTCTTAAAAGTTTAGAATTAACCTGCTGCTTACTTACCTAGCTTCTGGGCACAAGATTAGAAAATGACCTTGAGGAAAAAGAAGACTTTTTTTTGTTTGTTGGTTTTTTGAGACAGACTCTCACTGTCACCTAGACTACAATGCAGTGGCATCAGCATAGTTCACTGCAACCTCAAACTCCTTGGCTGAAGCAATCTTCCTGCCTCAGCTTTCCAAGTAGCTGGGACTATAGGCAGGCACCACTATGCCTAGCTAATTTTTTTCTATTTTAGTAGAGACAGGGTCTTGCTTTATTACTGAGGTTGGTCTCCAGTTCCTGATCTCAAATGATCCTCCTACCTCCGCCTCCCAATGTGCTAAGATTACAGGCATGAACCACCATGCCCAGCAAATGGTAGTGTTCTCTAGCTTCAGATTCAAATTTAACTTTATAGACTTTCTCCCTAAGTTTCTTGAACTTGTACTCAATCTCTTTTCTCTAAAATCTAATATTAGTATAATTACTTCTTTGTTCTACTTTACATAAAATAATTTCAAAATAATACTCACTAACAATAAGTATACTAAACGAGGCTCAGCACCTGTAGCTCAGCAGCTAGGGCTCCAGCCACGTGCACCAGAGCTGAGGGTTCAAACCCAGCCCCGGCCTGCCAAACAACAATGACAACTACAACCAAAAAATAGCTGGGCGTTGTGGTTGGTGTCTATAGTCCCAGCTACTTGGGAAGCTGAGGGAAGAGAATTGCTTATGCCCAAGAGTTTGAGGTTGCTTTAGCTATAATGCCACAGCACTCTACCAAGGGTGACATAGTGAGACTCTGTCTCAAAAAAAAGAAAGAAAAAAGAAAAAGAAAAGAAAGTATACTAAACAAAGCATAAGTTTTCTTTGCAGTTTCATTTGTTCTTAGATTATGGTCCATGGTGGATGTACAGTTTGAACTGTACATTTTACAAAAAGTGTGTGCTAAGTGCTAGAGGCACCTATGTTGAGAAGTTTCCCTCCAATTTGTTTCTTCTTTGGTGTTGGCAAGGATACTTGGAAGGCAACTTTGCTGTCTAGTCCCAGGGGAAGGAACAGCCCTGAGGGGAGTTGGGCTGAGTTATTAGAGATTACTTACTGCCAGTGCCTAACTCTGACCAGATTCCTTTTTCTAATTGATATAATTCATACATATTTGTATACATAATGGAATTCTATTTGGCCATAAAAATAAAATGGTAAAGAAACTACTTTTTTTTCTTTTTGCAGTTTTTGGCCTGCGCCCTACTCCTTTGAGCCACAGGCACCACCTAAGAAACTCCTTTTTAAGATTAGTAGATAGGGGCAGTGCCTGTGGCTCAGTGGGTAGGGCGCTGGCCCAATATACCGAGGGTGGCAGGTTCAAACCTGACGCAGGCCAAACTGCAACAAAAAAATAGTCGGTGGGTGCCTGTAGTACCAGCTATTCGGGAGGCTGAGGCAAGAGAATCGCCTAAGCCCAGGAGCTGGAGGTTGCTGTGAGCTGTGACGCTACAGCACTCTACTGAGGGTGGTAAAGTGACACTGTCTCTACAAAAAAAAATAATAATAATATGCATACCAACTTATCTCATATTCCCTCTCTCCTTGAAAAAAAAAAATACGCGTTTTCTGAAGCAGAGGCCTGGGGGTACACTCTTGAGTGATCATCTGTGTAACCTTGAAGCTGAGTGGATGGAATTGCTACCTAGGTAGACTGAGTGGGTGCAGAAGCCAAGGGAACACAGACTTTTAGGGAAAGGAATGAGAAATATCAAGAGGCAAGGTGACCCAGCCAGAGCAGCGAGTTGTCCTGAACCTAGTAAAAAGGAAAAAACGTTTATTGGAGGAGTAACTGTGGTTCTTCCAGGGGAAGCTCCTGTTACCCACAGAGTGCTGACACCGAACCCCAGCAGGGACCCAAATCCCTAAATGGTCATGGGCTTCATTCAGGGATTTCATAGGCAATATCCAGGGATGCATGGCGCGGAGCAGATGGCCAGCCTGGTAGGAAGTCAGTTGCACAAGAAGTTGGGTCTGAAACTGGAAGGAAATTTCAAGCATGCGTCCCAGCCGGGGGTTGAGTACCCGAAAGTGATAGGCAAAGAGTAAGACAGCGCTGGAAGCTGGCTAGAATTTCTCCTGTGGGCTGCGCCCCACGGCCCTTTCTGTTCAGCCCCATCCCACCCAACCCGGTCCTAACCGCGCCTTCACATCTGCAGTCAGGCGCCAAGAAAACCAGGCCCTGGGTCTCAGGTTCCCACCCCGCCCCGTCAGGCGGGGCCTCCGCCCACACGCTCGCGGCTCCTCCCACCACGGTCGCCGCACGCCCCGCCGCTCCGGGTCCCAGCGTCCCCCGCAGAGATTGGCGGCATGGAAGGCGGCCTGGGACGCGCTGTGTGCGTGCTGACCGGGGCCTCCCGCGGCTTCGGCCGGGCGTTGGCTCCCCTCCTAGCCTCGCTGCTGTCACCTGAGTCCGTGCTGGTCGTAAGCGCCCGCAACGACCAGGCGCTGCTGCAGCTGGAGGCGGAGCTGAGAGCGGGGCGGCCTGGCCTGCGCGTGGTGGGGGTGCCCGCCGACCTGGGCACTGACACCGGCTTGCAGCAGCTGCTGGGCGCCCTTCGCAAGCTTTCTAGGCCCGAGGGGCTGCAGCGACTGCTGCTTATCAACAACGCAGGTTAGATGCCGGGGACTGGGGGCGGACTCCCCATTTAAGCGTTCACTTCCCCCATCGTTGGGGAATTTGAGGGTGACTCCTAGGAAGTAAGGTAAGGGGCCTGGAAGTCCAAAGTCCTAGTTTTCCAGCTTGAGTAGCAAGCGGCGGCGAAGGAACAGGAAGAAGACCTGGAGCCGTCGGTACAACCTTCCTCCCTCTGCCGGATTTGGCTAGCCGGGTTTTCTCAAGCGCCTGTAGAAATTTCCCGATTGTCTTGCTCTGCGCCCTCTGGCGGAGGCCTGAGTCAGAGCATGGGATCTTCAAACAAGTAAATTCCCCTGCTTCTCCAAAGACCTTTAACAGGTGCCTTTTCAGTCTGGACCTTTGGACCAGTGGGTTCTCGGGGCAGGAGAGATAGTGTCTGTCTGCATTGCAAGGAAGTGGTAGGCGTCTTCAGAAGTGTTATGATGCCCCATGATCATATCAATGTACACAGCTATGATTTAATTTTAAAAATTATGCAAATATAATCACTTCTTAAAGTGAATTATAAGTAAAAAAAAAAAAGAAGTGTTGTGAAGATTCCTCCTCTAGGTCTGGACGGGAAGGGATA
The DNA here is from genome assembly GCA_963574355.1 of Loris lydekkerianus. Taxonomy (NCBI): domain Eukaryota; kingdom Metazoa; phylum Chordata; class Mammalia; order Primates; family Lorisidae; genus Loris; species Loris lydekkerianus. The sequence continues at coordinate 13,400 of CAUYPK010083464.1, read as the reverse complement.
TTTGGAGGAATTTGGGGCACACTTGATTTGGTTTTTCAGGCACTCTTGGGGATGTGTCCAAAGGCTTCGTGGACCTGTGTGACCCAGCTGAAGTGAACAACTACTGGGCTCTGAACTTGACCTCTACGCTTTGCCTAACCTCCGGCATCCTGAAGGTCTTCCAGGACCCCTCTGATCTCAGTAGGACTGTGGTTAACATCTCATCCCTCTGTGCCCTGCAGCCCTTCAAAGGCTGGGCACTGTACTGTGCAGGAAAGGCTGCTCGTAATATGATGTTCCAGGTTCTGGCTGCAGAGGAACCTGGTGTGCGGGTGCTGAGCTATGCCCCAGGTAGGTGGGGGATGTTGTCACCCCTATCTGTCATAACAGATTGCTTCTCTGGGGACTTAGCAAGGGGCCTAATTTGCCTTATACAGAAAAGGACCCACACAGTACGTTGCCCCTGAATCGTGATTACCTTCAAGGGGAGATATAGACTCCAAGGAAGTTAGAGGGATAGGGCAGAAAGTTGGAGGGTGGTGCAGGAAAGTCTCAGATAGTAGATGGACTTTGAGAGAAGACTAGGGTTGGAATTCCTGGTCCATACCCCATTTCCTCGTGTGAAATGGGGAGGATGCTGTCTTTCTCACATCCTTTGGAAGACTAAATGAGATAATATATGTGAAAATGAACCTTACCTGTGAAGTACTATCTAATTGTTAAATAGGACTAATCACAATGTGTTCTCTTCATATATTTACTTGTCTCCTTCCCTCCTTTGACAGGAAAGCCTTGAAGGCAGGGACCATGCACTCTTCAGCAGTGCGTTCTCAACACCTAGCACTGCATTAAGACAGTGTGAGGTACATGTTAGTTGAATGAGCAGATGGACATGGTTGAGTGCTGACCATCCCAGGCTGAACTATGCTGGAACATGGTGGGGAGGAGGGTGACGGGATAAGTAAGAAAGTAAGATTAGAGCCTTTGTTTTCATGAAAGTCAAAAGAGTCTGTGACACTTGACCTGGCTTCTGACCACCCTACTATAATGCCACAGAGCCCTCTTCTTAATAGTGAGACTTCTATTGTAGGCTTGAAGTTGCTGTAATTAGAGGGTAGTGAAAGAATTTCAGTAAGCAACTTACATAGAGATCCAGTAGTTTATCCCACTTTGGGATAGGATCAGGACCCTGGGACAGAGAGGTAGAATGGCCTACCCAAAGCCCAGATGCAGCAGGGCTGGGATCTCATCTTGTTTCCAAGGTCTTCCTCATGTTCTCTGGGACTCAGCCTTACCCCAGTATACTCAATTATTCTTACATCTACCATTCTATTCTTCATCCACTCTGAACTCAACCTAGGTCTCACTCACACTACAGTGTCCAAATGCAAAAGACAGCCAGGAGAAAAGCACACTCCAGGATGCCACCTGGCTAGTTTAGATCTCAGGAGTGGCCCTTTATGAGAGAGCTGAGATTTGGGGAGGTCTTCAGATCATAAACAAAGGCAGTGGCCAGGCTGGTTTTCATTTTAGTCTCTGAAACAGTATTCTAATGAATGTCCAAAGATAAAATGGACATTCTATCAAGAAAAGAATGAATCTTTCCTGTTTGGAAAGGTTCAAGCCCTCTCATCAGGGATGCACAAGTGGTCAGAAGGAGGTCTTAGACGAGGATTTTCCTTCCAACCCTGGGATTCTATGATTTTCTGCCTCTTGAGAACAAGTAGTTGCAAATTTTAGGGTACTATAATTTCCTATATGAAGAATGGAGATTACCTAGAATTCATAAGTGAATGATTTCCTTTGGGTAGGGTGGCCAGGGCTGGCTTTATTGGAGGTAGCTGAACTGGGCATTGACCTTAAGAGTGGCTTTGAGTTGGCCAGTGAAAGCACTCTGATAAATGCAGGAAAGATGAGAAGGCTCATTATTAGAGTAATAGGTCTTCTCACTTGCTGGCAGGCTAGTTGTGCCCAGAGGGGAGCAGAAAAGGGGCCTGAGTACTAGGCCAGGCTCTTGGGAAGCCATTTAGAAGTTTTGAGTGGCAGAATGATGTTTTAGCAAAATAAATTGAGCAGGCAGCTACAGAAGGAGTTGAAGCAGGGGGAGAACCAAGGTTGTAAAAAAGGGCCTGATTATCAGAATATGTGTAACAGATATGGTAGGGTTATACCTGGTGCCCAGTTGCCTATAGGAACAAAAGGGGTAGGAAGGGCTTGAGTATGGGAGAATACTTCATTAATAGAAATGAAAAAGTTGGTAGGTTGTGCTGGTTGGACAGGAGATGAGAAGCTTGGTTTTAGACACAGTTCATCTGAATGGTTCATGTTCACTGAACTCTGGAACTCAGAAGTAACAAAACTGAGCTTTGGCAACTCTAATCTCACATTTCAGCCAAGATAAAGTGTTCCTGGCCAAACCTGACTGAGCTCCACCACGCCTCCACCCCTGTGTACAGTGAGGACTGTGACCTTTTGCCCCTGCCTTAGCCATGTCCTCTCTTCTGCTCTTTATCCCTTAGGTCCCCTGGACACAGACATGCAGCAGTTGGCTCGGGAGACCTCTGTGGACCCAGACTTGCGAAAAAGGCTGCGGGAGCTGAAGACAAGTGGGGAGCTTGTGGATTGCAGGGCATCAGCCCAGAAACTGCTGAGTGTGCTGCAGAAGGACAAGTTCAAGTCTGGAGCCCACATAGACTTCTATGATAAATAAGGCCATGTCCTTGGCTTCCTGGGCCTTTTTGCCTCCACTTTCAGGAACACCCCCAGTCATCTTGGCACAAGGACACTGCCAGGCCTGCCTTACACAGATAAATAGTTATATCTACTATCTTGCTAGCAAATGCAGGCAGCTGTGGGGACTTGGGGTTGCTAGGGTGAGCTGTTGTCTGGAGTCTCTGTTTTGCACCCTGGGTTATGAGGGGGCTTAGGAGAGAGATTATGTGTTGTTAGTGTTCTCTGTCTCCAGGAATAGAGCAGGAAAAGGAACTGAAACACTGAAGAGAGGTTGGGTCTCCTGCCCACCTCCAGTCCATGGGAAAAGGAGGGAAGGAGCTAGTGTCAAATAGGAGGACCCATGTAGAGTGGGGAGTGTACAGATAGGACAAATTCTGGCCTACACTAATGTTCCTTTCTCAGGGTAGCAGGACCTTCTGTTGAACTAGATATCTTCACTCTGATGTTTCCTTCAGAACCCACCTCTTCTTTCTCCCCTGGGCAAGGGGAAGAAGCACCTGAAGCCTTTGTATACAGCAAATAAAATGTGGATTATTGTCCTTGATTAATGCCTGCTTTTTCCTCCAATATAGGCCCATGACTAACTCCCTGGTTCACTAGGCCAGAGCAGCCCTGAAGTTTGCCTTATTTCCCTATCCCAGGGCTATCGTCCTCCTCTCACTGAGCTCCATTCTGTGGCAAGCTGAGGTCCCAAGTTCTCCAAGATAAGCATGGCTAGGTACCTGTTCTTTCTTCATCCTTTTGCCCACATTGACCCCAGTCTTTACTGGTTTCCTCACCCTTGGGTTATTCAGAGTATTCATCCTTCAGGGCCCAATTCATAGCCTACCCTTTCCTGCATGGCAATATTCAGTGGATCGCAGCTTCTCTTGGCATTGTTCATCTGGCCCATGGTCCTGGTCTTCCATGAGGTAGACATAGAACCTCAAGCTTTTGGGGAAGATGGGCAAGATTCTGAGAGGGAATCCCTGAGAAATCAGGGCTGCAACCAAGACAGTCCTGCAGGTTGGTAGACAGAGACTGAGTTGGAAGCTCCACAGTGGGGATGGTCTAGTTAGCCTCCTGGCCCCTACTTGGCAGGAGGGAGTCCTGCAAGTTGACTCCAAGACTCAGCTCTGCCTCAGTGCACACAGAACTCTTCTTTGGTCTTCCTGTGGTCAGCAGAGGGCGCAGTGAGGCCAGGCCTCCTGGAGAACTGCAGTAGCGCTTACTGAAGAGGGCAGGTCCTGAGCTGGATGGAGCTGGTATCTCCCTGGGCTGCAGGGTTCCCTGTGAGTTGTGCTTTTAGTTTGTTCAGCAGAGCGTTCTGCCTTCCCATCCTCACTGGTGTCAAAACCAATGGACTTAGATTCCTTCTGCCACTTATCAGCTAGTAACCCAGGGTAAGTTGGTTTTCTTCTCTGTACCTAGGTTTCTTTATCTGGAAAATGTGGGGTCATTATGAGTATTAAGCAACCTAATGTTTGTCAATGTTCAGAACATTAGCGTTGTGGTAAATGTTCCATAAATGCTAATATTATTTACTGTCTTTTAATACCGAGACCCAGATCAGCCTGGAGCCCCCCTTATAGCTTCTTCTCTTACCTGCCCAGACATCCTCCCCTTGCTGACCTGTGGCAAAGTTTCACTGCACTGTCTCTGTTCCAGGCCTCCTCGGTGGAGGATGGGTTTGGTCTGGACAAGTTGTCTCGAACTCGCTGGAAAATGCATGAGCTTTGGATTCAGGAACTCTTGGCCCTACTTTTCTCTCTGTTACAGAGATGTTGTGGGAGTGTTGGGCACAGGCCTCTACCTCTCTGGGCTTTAGTTTCCTTAGAGCAGATGAAAGCCAAGATTCCTTTCTATAAACCTTCTCTAAGACAGTGTTCTTCAACCTTTTTTATCTCACACCACACTTGAACCTATAGTTAAACTTCTGCGGCACAATTAAATTATGTTGATTTTTAAAAGGTAAAAAAAGAATACACTTACCATGCTTTGAGCTTCTTTCTAAAATTAATTAATGATCTTTAAAATTTTTCTCAGCACATCTGAGATCCTCTCATGGCTCACCAGTGTGCCATGGCACAACAGTTGAAAATCACTTCTCTGAGGTGTTTCAAATGTGGTCAGGCTGCATGTGGCATCAAGCTCAGCTTTGCAGGAGGGAATGGGCCAGTATGGGCTGCCCTTAATGCCATGGCGGATGGATTTCCTCACCGTGCTCCTGGCTTCTGTGGGAGTGTGAGAGTAGTGAGTGCCAGCTCAATGCCTGTGGGTCATTGTCCCTTCCCTCTGTCCCTTCCAGTCTGGTTGGCCAGAGGCTTACTGAGGAGTACCACATGTCCCCACAAGGTGGCGAGGCCCTCCCGTGCCTGACATTTGTCTTCTCTGAATCCAGAGAATTAAGAGCCTTGGAAGTATACCCTAGGCCTGTCTCTCCCTGCAGTCCAGGACTTTCTGGGGGGCCTCAGAGAGCAGGGGAGTCAGAAGGGGACAGGATCACTCTTCCCTGGTAGGTCCCAAGACCTCCCCAGTGACTACCCACAGTGATTTCGCAAGACTTGCTCCCAGGCTTGGACTCAGCCTCCTGACTGGGGCAGGAAAACTATTATGCCAATCTTAAGACATAGGCAGGGGCTCCAGGGGCTAACCATCTGTGTTCCCAGAGTGCATGACCCGGCCTTGACTACCACACACATAAACACATGCAAGCACACACAAGTACATGCCTGCACATGCACAGAGCCCAGCTGCTGGGCCAAGCGTGGCTACAGATTAGCCAAAAGACAAATAAGGTTTTTCTTTGTCTTTGGTATGAGAGAGCTGGGCAGTTGTTTTTGGTTTAGTGTTTAATACCCCTGTGCTGGGGGCCAGCAGCTGTCCTACAAGGAGGAAGTAAGGGAGGGGAATTTTCTAAGCCCACCCTGCAGGGTTCATGAGCAAAACCAGCTGGGACGAGGCTAATCAGCAGCTTCCCCCACTCCCAGTTCCTTACCTCTGTCCCATGAATACACACACATGCCCCCTCACCCAGAATGATGCTGAGTCCATTGTCAACCAAGCCTGGAGGCAGCAGCTGCTCCTACCTCCCCACTCCAGATCACTCACCCAGGACCTGCCCTTCGTATCTCCTGCATCTCACCCCAGGCTCCTGGGCTCTGGGACGCTGCCTTCTGGCCCCCTTCACCCATATCCTTTCTCATAGCCTCCTGCGTTACTGTGCATGCGTTTTCCTGACTCAGCAAATGGGCATGCCCCTGTGTGAATACATCCCACCTGTGCTCCTTCACCTGCACTTCTTGTGGTGACAGGGTGGTGCATAAAGAGCGCTTCCAGTTGCCTGAGTAGAGACCTCATGGGGTGACACTTCTCTACTCCACGGTGCCTCTCAGTAATCTGGGGTGCAGAGAAGGGCAGTGGACTAGAAGCCACTAGACAGCTTGCTGGGATGTTAGCTGGGGGCTCACACTAACTTGAGGGAAGGGTGGAAGGGCAGGCTTCTGAGGATGGAGTGAGCCCTTCTTGGCCTCACTGCCCTGTCCTGAGGCTTCCTACCAGCAATGCTGGGTGATAAGGAGCAGCACTGAATGTTCAGACTTTTCACATAGTTTCTTCCCTCCTCCGGGCTGGGAATTACTTCCCAGCAAGACCCCCTTACCTCATTCTGTGTCTCTCATTTCACCAGTAGAAAATGGCATTGTCAGCCCTAATAGTCCTTTGTGGGAGCTAGGAGATCTCTGGATTTCTATTTTTAGTAAGGAACTGAGGGAAAAGAGGGAGAGAGAAGGAAATACTTTTCTTGCTTTGGGGGTTCACCTGTTGGCCCATCTCCCAGCTGACCCCAGCAGCTCATAGCAGTTGACTAATCTGAGCACTATCTAGTGGTCTCTCAGGGCACAGAAAAGAGGGGCCTGGATTCCACTCCCTCCCAGACTATCACCTCCTCTAGGAGCCCCAGGAGTCTGTCTGGCCAATGTTCAGTTCAAGTCTTGGTTCAGTTGCAGCTAAGGTCTTTCCTGCCCAGGCCTGCAGTGGTGGCTGGGTCCCTCCTTTTCCAAGCCCCAGCTTGATCCCAGGCCTTAGAGGCTTGGGTGTCAAGAGTTTGTGTGGATCCCAGCACGTTGGAGGCGCTGTTGAGTGATAAGCAATGAATGAAAAATTGAACCTGAGAGCAAGTGAACACCACTGTGGGTGCACAGTGATGCATTTGAAAGGGCTGGGTTGGCTGGGCAGGATGGCTCACACCCGTAATCCTAGCACTCTGGGAGGCCAAGATGTTGGATTGCTTGAGCTCAGGAGTTCAAGACCAGCCTGAGCAAGAGCAAGACCCATCTCTACTAAAAATAGAAAAAACTAGCCAAGCGTGGTGGAGGGCACCTGTAGTCCCAGCTACTTGGGAGGCTGAGGCAAGAGGATCACTTGAGCCCAGGAGTTTGAGGTTGCTGTGAGCTATGACACCAGGGCACTCTACCCAAGGTGACAGAGTGAAACTTTGTCCAGGAGAGAAGAGGGGAGGGGAGAGGAGAGAAATAGAGATGGAGGGGAGGGTGATGCTTTGCTTGGGAATCAGACCTCTGGCCGTGAGCCACACTGTGCATGCCCCCACCAGCCCTGGTGTTCCTGAGTGGGGAGTCCCTGCAAGAAAGCCTACGTGTGTTCAAGGAAGTGGGCAGGGCTGGGATGTGTCAGAATCACCTGCTGAGATTTTTTTTAATCATTCTCGTTCACCCCAGATTCTAACTCAGTGGATCTGGGTGTGTTCCCACCTGCATCAGAGCTTTAAGGAGTGAGCTGTGAGCCTTAAAGTGGTATTGGCAGAAATCAACGGATGAAGCACCTCTCAGAAGAGGGAGATAAATTAGTAGGACAGAGTCAGGGTTAGGAGTGGGGGTCAGGCTAAGGTCAGAATTAAGGATCAACCTCTGACCAGGGTCAGGGTCACTGTGAGGACAGATTGGGGTCAACACAGGGTTACAGTGTTGGTGTGGGTGGGGTTGGGAATGTGGAGATGGAGACAGAAAACTTTGGGAGGCATAAGAGGCCTGCTTTTAAAATGCTAATTTGCCCATAATGATGGATGCCAGGGCGAGCTGCCCATTAGGAGGAGACCAGGCCTGAAGACAGTGATCAAGGCTGGGGGGCTGCTCTGACAGCCCCAGGATAGTCCCTGGACAAAAGCCCTGTGTAAAAGGCAGAGACAGCTGTGTAATTTTCTAGAATAAAATGGGCTTTCTCTAAGAGTCCAGTCTTGTGGCCAGCCTAGGTGAGACAGGAAAGAGACTAGGGCAAAGTGTGGGAGTTGAGAGGAGGCAGTGTCCTCTCTTCTCTGGGGACACACAGGGAGAGGAGACGCAGCTTGAGTCAAAGACTGCAACGGGGTGAGCAGGACAATGAGAGGAAGAGGGAGAAAGGAACAGGCACAGGGAAACACGGGGAGAACTGAGAGATGGAAAGATTCTAAAATCTAGTAAAAGATGAAGGGAGAGAGATTGCAGGAGAAGCCACATACCCTCACACGCTCACACACACTCATACTCTCTTTCTCTCTTTCACATATGCACACACTCACACACACCCGGGTGTGCGCTCATGCAGCCGCCCTGAGCCTTGCTGGAAATAATCCCGTTCGCGACGCTGGGGCCTCAGCTGCACAGGCGGTGCCGAGCTGTTACCTTGCACATCTGTCAGCTCCAAATGTGGAAGCTGTCATAGGGTTGTGTGTGTGTGAGAGAGCGTGGCGTGTATGTATACGTGTATGTATGTGTGCGGACGCGTATCTGTTCCTCCCAGAGAATTCTGAGGCCTTACTTTGGCAGAGGGAGATCCCTGGGGTCCCAGAGACCCTCCACGCACTGGGACAGGCCCAGGGCCCACCCAGCTTTGGGAGACAGCCACCTGGATTTGGCTTCTGTGGTCTGCTGCGGTCACTTACAGCCATGCGGTCCAAGGCAGTCACTTCTCACAGAGTACCTGGGTCTCCTCACTTGTCAAGTGGGGACATCAGGTAGTGGTGCCACCTGGAACCCAGAAGGTGGTGGTGAGCACCTGGCCTGATGTGTGTCAGCTACTCCTGGTGTGGAGGGAGTTCCTTTGTTTGACTGCCACTTTGGGGGACACCCAGCATCCAGGTCCCCTTGGGGCACCAAGAAGATGGCACTCCTCCGGCCTGCTCCTCTCCTCACTGCTTTCCTTGCTAGACCTGAGGATGGGCCTTGTAAACTGACTCTGAGCTGCAGAGGGTCTGCAAACCGCAGACCCTCAGCCCCCAGGAGAAGAGAGGATTGGCAGAAAGCCCTGGGGACATGAGAATGCTTAGCCTTTTCTCATGAAGATCCTTGGGTAGAACCCCGTACCCTTCTCTCTGGTGACCCTTTCCAGGTTTTCAATGCCTTCCCTGCCCCCAAATGTCAGAACATTCTTTTTTGTGTTTGCACTTCCTCCTGCTTTAACCTAAGCTTATCCTAAAGAGATTTTGCAGCAATAAGGAAGAGGCTCCAGAAACCCTTCAGCAAGAAGGTCAGCCTTTACACTCTAAATAGAGGAAAGAGAGACCCTTGGTGAAGGGACCCAAGCTCTATGTTGGTGCTCTTCCCACAATGTCCCACCCACCCAGTTTAGGCCTCTCATGAGCCATAGAACTGACCCTTTCAGGACATGAGTACCAAGGCCCTACCAGCCATCCCACAGGGATGCACCCTGCCCCTGCCCTGCCTCATCAGGGCCCATCCTAACACCCAGCATCCACAATCCTTTCTGCCCAAAGTTTGGACTGAACATTCGAAGCAGTCACTGGATGCTCACAGTGTCACAGCAGGGCGTTCTGAGAAAGGAGATGAAGCAAACAGCTTTGTATCTGTGGCTCGAGTCCCATCCTTTCAGGAAGGCAGAGGCTGTCACCAGGGTCATGCTTTCTCCAGGGTTCTCTGTGTACACATTATGGGTGTGTATGAACTACATGTGGACCTGACCTGGGCCCCATCTGTGCACATGTGCATGTGTGTGTAACTGTTTGTCACCTTAGTATTAGTTATACAGGGGCTTGAATATTTAGCTTTGCTTGTATAATTGTGTGTGTACCTGTGTATAAGTCTTCTGATATAAAACTTGCCAGATAACAGTGTGTGCCTGCAAATGTGGGTTTGGGCATGTAACTGTATGCACATACTTATAAGCCTACTGTGAATGGGAGTGTAATTTTGAAAACTGCTGTGAGCACACATCAGCATCTGTATCTGAATAACAGTGAGTTTGTGTGTTTAAACCACACATACATCAACAGTGTGCATATATGTGACTCTGAGTGATTGTGAATAACCACATGTTGTGTCCCTGGGTTACTTTCAGTTCATAATGGGCTATGCACATGTGCATATGTGACAGGGTTTTACATGCACAGGAACCCATGCAAAGCTGTGGGTGAGATTTAGCCATAACCAACATGTGTGTGTGCATTTGATTTTGACGTGGGGCAGGTGTCCCTGGATAAATGGATATGTTCAGGCCTGTGACTGGGGGACAACAATTGTGTGTTGACAAATTTCAGCTATGTCCAGTGAGAAGGAATGTGTACATGTGTTTGCTGAACACAAAACAGAACTGCAACAAAATGCCAGGCCCTGCAGTGGCGGCAGCAAGTCGATGAAGTTTTTTTTCTCTCTCATCTCTCCCTCTCCCCATCATCTCGGCCCCTCTCTGGCGTCGTTCCCTCACACCTAAGCCCAATGGTGTTTTGCAGGCTTTCAGCTGCTACCTCAGTCCCTCCTCGCCTCATTCCTGATTCACTCCGTTGCTATAGGTATGTTTGAAACCCCAGCGTGGTAGATTTTAATTAGTCTTCCTACAGATGGCCAATTAACATTCATTACTTTTGCCTTGAGCGATTAATTATGAGTTTGGATAGAAAAGGAGAGAAGAGGAGAGGAAGATGGGCAGGTGAATGAAAGGAGAAAAGAGAAGGGGGTTTGATTGGGAGTTTGGAATTTTTACACAGAGCAGGCTGGTGGGGGAGAGGGTGGGAAAGAGCTGTTTGAATCCCCTCACTCCCAGCGGCCTCCCTCGGCCCACAGCTGCTCTGGGCCCCTAATCGGCTTGGCTGGCCCAGCCCTCCAGGAAAATAGAGCTCACACCCTCGTTTGGGAGTCCTTAAGCCTTTGGTGTTCCCTGACCCCAGCCCTTTCATAATACCGGCCCTCTTGTTTCTTGTGCCAGAGCTGGGTGGGAACTGTGTCAGGAATCATCCAAAATACAGCAGATAACCCAGAAATGAAGCTCTCTGCTGTCAGCCACTCATTCCTAGAATTGCAGCTGCTCAGTGCACAGATGAGGAAACTGAGGCCTACATAGGTAACGACTTCCTCCAGCTCAAGCCTCTCAGGAGGACTGCCTAGCTTTGTTGACTCCCCAGCCCGTGTCTCCTTCTGCTGCAACCAGGGGGGTTTATAAAGACTGGGCAACATTCAGCATTAACAGAATCCCATCCCCTCCAAAAGCACTATTCTGAACTTACTGTTATTAGTAAGTTCAAACAAAATGACTTACTGTTATTAGTAAGTTCAAACACAATTCACATCCTTCAGCATGCACCTAACTGCTGAATGCTCATGTGATTTCCCAGCTCACTGAAAAATTCCCTGGTGATGTTCCAGGGTTCAGGAGATGCGCCTGTGTTCCTAATCCTAAATTCATTCCAGGAAAGGAGGATAGACACTTAAATGTAAGAAGTGGTCTTTTGGGTGGTGGGATTCCAAATCATTTTTGTTTTCCTAAGTTCATCTTCATTTTTTACTTTTTCTAGCACAAATATATTAATTGAACAATATAAAGTATGACTATTGTTTGAATTTATTTCAAAATGTATTTTGTAAATAGAAACAGAAAAGGAGCCCATATTAGTTTATGATCTTTTTTAGAAGACCACAAACAAATACATCAAAATTTTAACACTGGTTATTGCTTGAGTCAGCCTGGCTGGATTCAAATCACATTTCAGTTTATGATCTTTTTTAGAAGACCACAAACACATACATCAAAATTTTAACACTGGTTATTGTTTGAGTCAGCCTGGCTGGATTAAGTAGTTCTGCCACCTACTTAAATGGTATCCCCCTCTGCTAGATCGAGTTAGAAAGAGAATGCATCGTGGCTCAGCACCTGTAGCACAGTGGTTACAGCGCCAGCCACATGCACCGAGGCTGGTGGGTTCGAGCCCAGCCCAGGCCAGCTAAACAACAATGATAACTGAAAGAAAAAAGGGTGTTGTGGAGGGCGCCTGTAGTCCCAGCTACTTGGGAGGCTTAGGCAAGAGAATTGCTTGAGCCCAAGAGTTTGAGCCCTGTAGTCCCAGCTACTTGGGAGGCTTAGGCAAGAGAATTGCTTGAGCCCCAGCAGTTTGAGGTTGCTGTGAGCTGTGAGGCCATGGCACTCTACTGAGGGCAACATTAATGACTCTGTTTCAAAAAAAAAAAAAAAATGGAATGCATCTCATAGAGTTGTGAATATTAAATAAAATATGTGGAAAGTCCTAGAACCGTGTCTTGTATCTAGAATAGAGCCCAACAATTGTTATCTCTTACTAATAACAGTAAGTTTAAAACAGTGGTTTTGGAGGGGATGGGATTTTGAGGAATTTTTTCTGGCTCTTTTTGCTTTTCTGTATCCTGAAAAATCTCCATAGTAAACATGCATTACCTTGGTAATAAAAAGATAGTGTAATTTGGAAAAGAGAAAAAAGGAAGGATGGAGGGAGGAAGAAAAAAGAAAAAGAAAGGAAGGAAGGAAAGAGGGAGGGAGGGAGGAAGGAAAGAAGGAAGACAGATATATTTATTCTGCTCAAAGCAAATGTAGTTCTGCTGTTTAAACGTCTATAAAATTTCCACCATGTTACTCCTGGTTGTAATAGCTGTGGCTATTACAATTGTGTGGCTTCTATCTCCAGAGGGCTTAGTTATACCAAAACGAATATTTGAACCTCCAGGACACCCCTTCCCTGTCCTCTCCTGGTTAGCTAATCTTCCCCAGCCTGCATATCCTCAGCACCTTCCTTGGCCTACTCAGTTCCTCATCATGCCTGCCTACAGGCCTGTTCTTTGGGGGTATCTTTCCTTCTGGGGTGAGCAGGAGAGGCCTTCTCCCTTGGGGCTGCCTAGTGTCTCTACCCCATTAGCTCCCTTCTCCCTCTCGTAGCACACACCCTCTGCTCACACTTCACCTCTTTCTCCCTGTGACGCCAGGGCACATGTAGCCTTGCTCACAAAACCCGGCACACATTTAACTGCCAACTGTTCAGATTCCTGAATGTGAGAATCTAATTGGCCCAGGCCCCCTACATGGTTTTTCACCCTACCTTCTTCCCCTGCTACCCTTATTTACCCTTCACCTTTGGGCCCTGTATCCCCAAAAAAAGGTTAGAGGCAGTTAAATCAGGTCGAGGTCCAATATCACTGGCTCATTAACCAAGAATCTAACTAGTATTCTTCACTGCCCTCCATAGCACCAATGACGAGTAAGATTCCCAAAGCCGGGACAACCTAAGACAGGATATGGAGAGGCTGCATGGTGGATTACATTCATAGTACCCAAAGACGGGTAAGATCACTCTGCATTCAGTCAACCTAAGACAGGGACCAAACCATTGATGTTTGTATCCCCATGACGGGTAAGTCTGAAACTGCAAGAGCAGGCAACCTAAGACAGGGGCTATGTTTTTC
>CAUYPK010083461.1:0-21771 GCA_963574355.1 Loris lydekkerianus | reverse complement strand
GACATCTACTTCTCTGTTTTTGTGCCAGTACCATGCTGTTTTGATCACTATCGATTTATAGTATAGTCTGAGGTCTGGTAGCGTGATTCCTCCTGCTTTGTTTTTATTTCTGAGTAATGTCTTGGCTATTCGAGGTTTTTTCTGATTCCTAAATGAAGTATTATTTTTTCAAGATCTTTAAAGTACGACAGTGGAGCTTTAATAGGAATTGCATTAAAATTGTATATTTCTTTGGGTAGTATGGACATTTTAACAATGTTAATTCTTCCCAGCCATGACCATGGTATGTTTTTCCATTTGGTAACATTTTCAGCTATTTATTTTCTTAGAGTTTCATAGTTCTCTTTATAGAGATCTTTCACATCCTTTATTAGATAAACTCCCAAATATTTCATCTTCTTTGGCACTACTGTGAATGGGATAGAGTCCTTAACTGTTTTTTCAGCTTGACTATTGTTGGTATATATAAAGGCTACCGATTTCTGAATGTTGATTTTGTAACCTGAGATGCTTCTGTACTTCTTGATCACTTCTAAGAGTTTTGTAGTAGAATCCCTGGTATAGTCTTAGGTATTTTTTTAACAGCAGCACAGATGGACTACAACAACTGCCTCTACCCCGTCCCTGACTGAGGTGAGAAACTTGGTGTGTTTTTACTTCCTCACTTTCTATCTTCTCTGATGCTTCTCAAGTCTTAGTTCCAAGTTGTTATTAATAAAAGATATTTTTCTTTGAAATCAAGATTTACAAAAATGTAATTAGTTTTGCTGATTTCTTTGCTCATGACTGCTTTTTGTACATAGTTGCTCTTTTATGTTAGGTCTGGCAGCGGGAAAAGATGGCAAGGAAGTGGCTAAGGGTAGAAAGTGGGAACTAAATTATTCCTAGGAACCAAACTGCAGCTAGGAACTGTTTCCTGGTAGGAACATACATTAAAAATAATCTTTGTCATCACGATTCCTTCCCTTTGTCATTTCTTATTTTGTACATTTCTTCTTGTTTTCTTCTTTGTAGCAGATTAACTAATTACTTATCTGTTTTACTGCCTTTTGCCAAACTACCTGTTTGCTTACTTGTTTATTTATATGTCAGTTTTGACTATTTTTCTTATTCATATTTAGTGATTCTGCTTTAAACTTTATTAATTCCTTCTACTTTCCTCGTTACCTTTTTCTACTTTTGGCAGGGGGTGGGGTGGGGTGTTGAAGCTTAATTTATTTATTATTATTTTTCCCTTGTTGTTGACATAAGTATTTAAGGTTGGAATAGTATGCAAATATGAGTTTTTTAATGAAAAAGACTTTAATGAAAGCCTTTTTATGTATTGATTTTGCTGTTAAAATTATCGGTTTTATTGCACTGCAATCAGAGAATCCTGTATTATTTCTATTTGGGATTTTTTTTTTAGTGCCAAATTGGGGTCTTCTTATGAATGTCCCAGGAGCATTGGAGGAGTGTTCTCCATTCTCAGAGTACCTCATCTTCTGATGGCTACATATTTACCTTACTGATTACGTTGTCTGTAGTCTTACTTTTCCTGGACTATTTGACCTGTCTTGAGATGATAGTTTTTAATTAAAATATTCTGTTACTAATATTTTTCTGTGTAATTTTTGTATGTCTTGTAGCTTTGACTTCATGAAAAGTCGCTGTTGTTTAATGTACAGACTCTGCGAACTTTAATATTGTCACGTGAATTCTAGCTTTTAGCCTGACAAAGATCCATCTTTATCTTGTGTAGTCTTTTTCTGACCTGAATTTTATCTCTCCCAATATTAAGACTGTGACCTCTTTTTAAATTTTATTTTATTTTATTTTATTTTATTTATTTTTTATTGTTTCAGGTTAATTGAGGGTACAGAATTAGGTTACAGTGTTTGCATTTGTCTAGTAAAGTCCCTCTTAAAATTGTGTCCTTCCCCTAAGAAGTGTGCCCTACACCCTAACATTGTGCCCATTATGTGGGAGCACACCCATCCCCCTCACTCCTCCCTTTTCCCTCCTCCCTCATTCCCCCACCCCCACCTTGAATTGATTTGAGTTTTTCTCTTATGTGGGCATGTATTAGATCATCTACTGGCTTCATAGTCTTTTTTTTTTTCCCTAGTGCATTTTCCTAGGTATATACCTTTGTCTTTTATTTTCAATCTTTGGAATCACATTGATTTAATTGTATTTGTATATGGCATAAAGTTTTGCTTTGTAAGCCTATTTGAAATATATTTTTTTAGTGTCTTAGTCCATTTGTGTTGCTGTAACAAAATACCTGACACTGGATAATTTATTAAGAAGAGAAGTTTATTTCTTATGGTTCTGGAGGACGGAAACTCCAAGATGAGTGTGCTGGCATTTGGTGTCTGGTGAAGCCTTCTTGCTGCATCCTCACATAGTGGAAGGGGCAAAAAAGGACAAAAGCATTCAATGCTGTGTCCTCACATGACAAAGTGTAGCAGAAGGTGAACCCACCCCCTCAAGCCCTTTGATAAGGGGCCTGAGCTCACCCTTGATGGCTCCACCACCTCCTAATGGCCTCACCTCTTAACACTATGATGTTGACAAATTCAATTTCAACACAAAAATTTTGGGGAGACATTAAGACCACAGAATTTAGTAAATAAGATACATTTACTGATATTCCTGATAATTTTGTCTCATATCTCTTCCATTATGTTGTATTATTTTTAATATTCACACATTTATTATTTTAACTCACTTTTAAAATAGCACTTAGTTTATGTTCTCAAAACTTTATCAACATGTTAACTCATGTTTCTTCAAGTAATCCTCTGAGGTAAGTTATTCTTATTTTACAGAGGAGGAAACTGAGGCACAGATTTCCTGGATAGTAACCGCTAGGATGCGACGAGCCAGGGTGCAAACCTAGGCTGTTTGGCCCCAGAGTGTACGCTCCTAATTGCGGCACTGTGCCTCTTTTGATTACTCAAAGCTTTAAATGATTTTCTTTATGTTGCACCCATTACCTATGAGTGAGGCAACCATATAGCCTGTTTTTCTTGGATCATTCTGTTCCTTTTCTCTAAGTATAACTCCTGAGAGTATTTCCTTTCCCCTCTTAAAATTATGTCTCAAGATCCTCTCGGCACACCAGCTGAAAATCACTGTTTTAGAAGTTGCCTTGCTGACTGGGCTGTATGATCTCCTACCGGCTCCTTGTGTGTGTTGAATCCCTCCCACATAAGAACATCTTTCCTGCTTGTCTCCCTGTCTAGAATGTTCCCAGCCATGCTTCATGTCTTAGTGTCAGGGGGAATTCTTTGGTATAGAACCAGAGCGGATGTGTTATATGAGAGTATGGAAGATTGTGTTAGACTCACAGAACTAGAGCCAATGTGTTATATGGGAGTACGGAAGACAGATTGAGGCTTTAGGGAAAGCGGTTGTTGAGAACCGGTCATGATGTTAAGGCTTTAGACAAACATTTGGGAGGCAAGGGAGGGCTTGGCAAAGACCAGTCCAAGCACCTGGACAAACATGGGGGGACTTAGGGGATGAAGGCTGTAGAACAGGGCCTTGCCTGGGTCTGAGAATGACCCTCAGTGGCTGGAGGATCAAGACTAGGAAAACAAAGTGCATTGTGAGCATTAGTGCCTGTGTGGCAGACCATGGCAGACTCACTGCCGTTGCCTCCTTTCCATATGTGTAAGCCGGAGCCCCAGACTCCCTTAGGGTCTGTGGGGATGATGATGCCCTACCAAAGGTATCTGAAAATGGAAAAGTATTATTTTTCTATTAATTTTAATTTTTATTTTTTTGAGACAGAGGTGACAGAATGACTAAACTGCCATGGCATCATCACAGCTCACAGCAGCCTCAAACTCCTGAGCTCAAGCGATTCTCCTGCCTCAGCCTCCTCAGTAACTGGGACTACAGGTGCCCACCATGATGCCCTGCTGATTTTTCTATTTTTAATAGTGACCAGGTCTTGATCTTGCTCAGGCTGATCTCAAACTCTTTTTGAGTTCAAGCAATCCTTCTGCCTTGGCCTCCCAGAGTGCCAGGATGACAGGCATGAGTCACTGCCCCTGGCTATAGAAAGGTATTGTGAATGTATTCTTTCCCCAGCAGTATGCACAGGATGTTCCTTAGAAATGAAATTAAAATCTTCCAATAATTTGTGAATTCACTCACAAGGATCAATGGTACCTCTTTGGAGTTTTCATTGCCCTTGGAAATGTGTTCTTCAGCTAAGTTGTAGATAAAAGTGTTTGATGTACTTTAAATAATGAAATTGGAATGTGTACTCAGGCTGTGAGAAGGTAATAAATGTTTTCTAGGTGTTTCAAAGTTTAGTCAAATAGTCACCAAATAATTACCATGGGTAGTAGTAAAGGGCAAAGTGATCTCTAAATTATTAATACCTGGAGCCCACTGGTTTTAATTAATTTCAAAATATTATTTCAAAAATTTTATGAAGCTATGCATAAGGTTGTATTCTAAAATATTTCTAAAACTAAGTTCATTGACAAACTATTAAAGATCTGGGCTTTGGGAAACCATCTGTGCCCACTGAATTTGGTATTTACGCTATTTCAAACTTGGGCTGTTCCTACAAATCACCTTTAATACCCCTCCTTGGTTACGGCCCTCCCTTTGCTATCCTCATGTGCATCTTAATAACCTTTTATATCCATTTTGAACAATTTCTCCCCCATGAGCATTACTCCCAGTCTCCCCTCATAGCGGAAATCTCAGGATTTCATCATTTCAATTTTCTTGCACAACTTTTCCATTTCACTTTCTGCAAGGTGGTTCCAAGATGGGCCCTGGAAAATTGACATGCAAGTAAACCATTTCCCACTCAGGAATTCTAAATTCCTGTTTTCCTCTGAACTGGGGGCTAGATGCAGTAGCCCACGCTTGTTGCAGGGACACTTGATCACCTATGCTTGTGTTAATTACATTCCCCAGTATAAGGCTTTCTGCCTATGTCCATATGTTATTTCCCCACCCTCCCTGCCAGAGTGAACATTTCCTTTTAGGTCAGGACATCCCAATCTTATGGCAAGTTAATGTCACAAAACCTCTAATGTGACTTGATAAAAATAATACTTCTTAAACTTTTGCATTTCCTTGTGGTCTCTATAGTATGTGTTTTTTTTAACCTTAGATTATTTATGTATCATAGTAATGGTTGGAGTAAATCGATTCCTCTGTTTACCTTTTCTCCTGACCACTTTTTATCCCAGGCCTGGTCTTTTAATGCCTCATCAGCGATGTCCCACGGCACATGCTTCTGCACAGCGGACCGCTTAGAATCAGAGTGCCTCAAGTCTGTAAGATGGGAAATACAGGACTTGCACCTTACGGTGTCACTTACGACTATCAGCATTTGATGTAAGAGCTGGCAGCGTGCTCTGACGTCCTTGGAGAAGAGGCTCTTCATAATAAACGCCTGGCGTCACTGTTGTCATCGCTTCATCTATTTAACGTGCCTGGGAACGTCAGTGCAGGTCTGTCTATTCCTTCCCTCATCTGTTCTTTCCATCATGTCTGTAAACTTTCCCCGGGGTGGGCTACATGGGGTTCGCCTCCGTGGCACTGTGTACGTTTCTCCATCAGCCCATCTTCCTCCAGATGGATTGTGATCTCATTGCTTGCGAAGGCCTCCAGACTCAAGTGGCTTTCACGATTTGATTTATGGGGAACTGATCTGTAACATTCTTGTTTCCTAGGAGAATGGATAAACAAATGTTTCCAAATTGTGTAATAATTTAAAGACAAAGCATACAGATTTAGTAGAGAAGGCTTTCATGTTCATACGTTGGATGGTGTATTACATAGTTTATTTACACATAATTCCTATACTTTTTACAGAAATTATTGAATCATTTAGGTATTTGCCAACCTTGTATTTATTCCCTGCTGGAGTCCCACGTCTGCTGTATAACAAGGATAACCAGCTGATGATCTATTCAAAGTGAAAATGTGGGCTGGAGACAGGGATAGAATAACTTGTTTTTTAAAAACCAGATTGCCAAAGTTTTCTTCTACTCTTAGAGATAAGAATACAGATATGCCTTTATAGTTACTCTTCCTCCTAGAAGTAATTCTATGAGCATGTTTTCTTTTGTTAGAAAAAGATTTCCTCTGGTTCTCTAAGAGGTATATTGTGTTTTTGCTCAATAGATTTTCTTGGGATTTTTGTGATGAAAGGTTATTATTATATTAACACTGCAGTATACAATTGGATTTTTGTTGTTATTGTTTTAAGTGACAGACAACGCAACTTAAACCAACCTAATCAAAAAAGGTTGGATCATATACCTAAAAAGTCCATGTGGGCTGTGCTGGATCATATACCTAAAAAGTCCATGTGGGCTTCAGGCACAGTTGGATCCAGGAATTCCATGGGTGTTAACTCTTAAATCTTTGCTTTCCTTTGTGTTGGTTTATTTGCAAGCAAGCTGACACCTGTGTTGGCAAGAAGGTTTCTAGCACCTGCAGGTTGATATGCCTTCATTTTTTTTTATCTTGGACATGCCAGTAATAAGCTAGGGGTTAACTTTGCGTAGACTTGGGTTACCATCACTGCTATGGGGGACAGAATAGGCTGATTGGCAAGGCATGGATTATATGCCTGGCTCTGTGTCTGCAGGTGGAGGTGATTGCTCTGAATCTCAGGCACATTGGATTGGGCTGGGGTAATTTCCAAAGAAAAATCTAGATACAGAATGTGCACAGTAGGTAAAAAGAGCAACTATCTACTATAAATGGTAAACTCAGAAGAGTCAGATGATTTTCAGGCTATGGAGAAGCTGTTTACTTAGGAAAGAAAAACAGCATATAGAAAGAAAGCTTTTTTTTTTTTTTTTTTTTCATCACAGCCTCACCTTTATGGAGCAGCCAGAACTGATTCTTTAATTATGTTATATTTTATTCTTGCTAATTTCATATATTAAAAGTAATGACTCCTTATATTCAAATATTTAATTTTTGCTCCAGAATATGAAAATAAGTCTCACTGATTTAATTGTTCAAGGAGAAACAATTAGCCACACATCAAATCTTGCAACTTGGCTCACCACCTTGTTCTATGATGGTGAATGTCTCTCTCTCATTTTATTTTTCAGTAGAAAAGTCTCTAAGGCAAAGATAATTCCTCCCCTGAAATGAATAGTTGGTGCTTCTTTAGGAGCAAAGGTTGTGTTCACTTCCATTGGACTTTGTACTGAGGAAGGTGAGCCCGTCATGCAGAGGGGAAGTACTGGCATTTGCAGATTTGAGCTGCTGAGAGCTGCACTTGAAGTTCCTTTGTGAGTGCAGTTTGCTAGTAAGTGTCTTGGCACATTAGCATTGTGGAGACTGACTCTCTCATGGATTTGGAGGTTAATTTTCATTTGGTGAGAAGGAAATAAGGGAGTATCAGGCTAGTGAGTAATGACTCGGTTGTTTTTCTACCCTCACCAGCAGGGGGAGGTTTGCCTTTGCTGGTGTTGGGCAGTCCAGGCAAGAATCTGAGCTGTGGGTGGTAGGAAGCTGCTGATAGGTAGGGGCCCGGGTCCTAATTATGGAAGAGCCAGTTTCCCAGTGTGGAGAGCTGCAGGAATGAGGGAGGATAAGTTCTGAACAGAATCACAGAGCACAGAATGTTGGAGGCATGAGGGATGTTTAAGATCATCTGGTCCTACCTGTCATTTCATTCAGGAAATTTGGGTCAGAGAGACCATACGTAACTAAGTGTGTGAGCCTTTGCCAATCACTCAACATCCAAGTGCTTTTTATGTTAAATCGAATGGTGGGGCATTACTGGAGTGACTGGCAAATAGTGTGTGCTTCGTAACTGCTAATAGGCTTTCCCTGTGCTGGGGGATAACTGATTCCTTTTAACTCAAATTATCTTCTTCCCACCTTGAAGTGCTCTTGTGAGCCTTCACGTTATAAAATCTAGCACAATGCTATTGATTAGTGCCAACAATCCACTCATTTTGTTGATTCTACTTTTTCTTTCTTTCTTTCTTTTTTTTTTTTTTTTTCAGATAAAGTCTCACTCTGTTGCCCAGGCTAGAGTGCCTGGTGTCATAGCTCACAACAACCTCAAACTCTTGGGCTTAAGTGATTCTCTTGCCTCAGCCTCCCGAGTAGATGAGACGAGGCACCTGCCACAATGCCGGCTATTTTTAGAGATGAGGTGTCACTGTGCCTCAGGCTGGTCTTGAACTTGTGAGCTCAGGCACTCCACCTGCCTCAGTCTCCCAGAGTGCCAGGATTACAAGTGTGAGCCTCTGGCATGGCCAGTTGATTCTTTTTTTTTTTTTTCTTAAACCAACTTTCTTCCACAAAAACAAGGAACAGGTCTGATTAATTTTTACCTGGTAAAATTAGGTGATTTGTACATTAAACAAATCTGTCCCCATGAACATTTCACATTCCAGAGTGAAAGCCAACTTGAATATATGTTAATAACTACAGGTAAATATAGCCGCATGTAACACAAAGAGCTCCCAGAGTTTACTCTGGCCTTTGCCCGCCTTAACACTGCCCCTCTACCCTGTCAGCCTCCTGTATCAGGCTCTGGTCACACTGGCCTTCATGACGTTCCTCCAGAAGGGCAAACTAGTTCTTGCTTTACAGGCTTCACTTTGGCTGTTCCCTCCACTGGAAATGTTCTTCCACCTGCTGGGAATGCTTTACCCCAGCCTGCGTGGCAGCTTTGGTTACTCAGATCTTTTCAGAAAGGCTTTGGATCAGCCTATGTGATATGACCCCTGGTCCTTCTCTATCATATTATTTTTTTAAATCTTTTTTTTTTTTGAGACAAAGTTTCACTTTGTCACCCTTGGTAGAGTGCTATGGCGTCATAGCTCACAGCAACTTCAAATTCTTGGGCTCAAGGGATCCTCTTGTTCTGCCTCCCAGGTAGTTGGGATTACAGATGCCCGCCACAATGCTCGGCTATTATTATTATTATTATTATTGCAGTTTTTGGCCGGGGCTGGGTTTGAACCTGTCACCTCCGGCATGTGGGGCTGGAGCCCTACTCCTTTGAGCCACAGGCCACAGGCGCCACCCGTGCCCGGCTATTTTTAGAGATGGACCTTGCTCTGGGTCAGGGTGGTTTTGAACTCCGAAGCTCAGGCAATCCACCCGCCTCGGCCTCCCAGAGTGCTAGGATTACAGGTGTGAGCCACCGCGCCCAGCAACTCTATCATATTATTAACGTGTTGCAGTTTTATTATAGTACTTGCTTATTTATTTATTGTGCATTGTCTGTTTCTTCTCATTGGACAATTAACTACATAGTTATGGCAAGGTTAACCTAGAGTCTGTGTCTCTTCAGTTCTCCCAGCGTGAGCAGTGCCCAGCACATACGCAGCCCTCAATAGTTTCCATTGTAGGAATGAAGGAGAGAATTTGAGCACCCCTTAGAGGGGGCGTCACACGTCACGGAACGAGGTTTGGGTCAGTATTTTCAGCTGCATTCACTCCACACTGTCTGACCTTGGGAGAGCTTTCCACCTTTTGGATCTTGGTTACTTTTCTGATAAAAGAAAAAGAGGTTAAAGTAGATCACATAAGGCTTCTTTCAGATGAAGATCTGAAAGATTCTCTGTTGGGTTCTTTTTTTCTGTGCTGAACAATCTAATAAGAATTCACCCTTGTAAGTCAAAGTGATCTTTTAGATGGCCCCTGTGTGTCCAAGCACAATCCACATACCAGGTAATAGCCGATGGCTCTGGAGAATCAGACAACAGGGGAGACGGGCATTATCTAAGAAAGAATAACTTTATTCAGGACCAAGTATTCCACTGGTGATGGAAGATACATCCACACATCATGCTAGGGAATCTTTCCGATAAATGGAAGAAAGGTAATCGTGATTATAACATAATTGCCCATCCAGATTATCCCTTCCTATGTAATGTTAGGGAGAGGTATATAAAATTAACTTTTAGGCCTCTCCCTTTGTGATTTCCTCTATTAACAAACACTAACAATTTGTGGAATTCCTTTCTTTTATCTATTCCATTTTATGTTTCAGAATAGAGTATTGTTTAAAGAAGTCTGTGTTAGTGTTCCCATTGCTACTTCAATAAATTGCCATAAACTTGGGAGCTTTAAACGATGTGTCTTACAGTTTTGTAGGTCAGAATTCCAAATGGGGTCTCAGCAGGCTGACACCAGGATGTCAGCATGGCAGGCTTCCTTCTTCTCTAGATTCTAGGGGAGGATTCATCTCCTCCTCATTTCCTTTCCTAGAGACTGCTTGAAGTCCTTGGCTCACGGCTCTCTTCCTCTCTCTCAGGGCCTGCAGTGGTTGCTTGGGGGCTTAGAAAATGATATTGCAGGGCTGGCACATTGGCATGCTGAGTGTGATACTGTGAACTGAAGGACATGGAAGGAGTCAGACCAAAGACTCTCAGCCTTCCTGCCCTCCTGCCCCTCACCTGTCCTTCATTCTCCTTCAAATGAAGGACGTTAGTCACAGAAACTAAATTCCTTTTCCCCAAAGCAGGTCATAGAAACTAGGACCCCTCTGTTCCAAAGAAAGACATAAACATCTAGAAAGGTCACTCTCTTCCTTCCCCCTGGAAGATCCTCATTCCAGAGGGGTCCTGCCCCACACCCAAGAGGGAGGAATGCCACACAGGGAGACAGAGGCCAAGAAGAATCTGAACAGATGGGCCTTGCTGGGATTCCCCACCTCTCATGATTAGAACCTACCCTTTGTCCAATCACATGTCTGCACGGCTGGCCATTCTTCCATGAACCTAACGTAAAAGCAGACATTTTTTTCCTGGGTGTTTGGGTCTTCATTTCAGAAGGCTCCTGTGTCATGAAAAACTTTGATGAAATAAATTCATTATGACTTTCTCTTGTTAACCTGTATTGTGTTATTAGAGTGTCCTCTGTGACCCTTATGAGGATGAGGAGGGTGGCACAGCTGCTGCCACTGTACCCTCAATCTTTCTGACATCACATCACTTTGATGCTCCTCTGCCTCCCTTTCCACATAGAAAAGACCCTTGTGATTACAGTGGGGCCTACCTGGATAATCCAGGATAATCTCCCTATTGTAAGGTCAGCTGGTTAGCAACTTTAATTCCATCTGCTACCTTAATTCCCCTTTACCAGGCACTGTAACATAGCCCCAGACTTTGGGATTTGGAGGGCTCTTGTTCTCCTTACCACACATTCCTTGTAAAAAAAATAACAACCCCTAAAGAAAAACGGATTCTAAGGCTTTAGCTGAAATGAAAGAACAGATGTATTAATATGTGAGAACAACCACATTCTTGTTTTGATTATTAAAAAAGGAGATCATATCTACTCCTTTGGTTTGTGGAAGAACAGCTACTGTGTAGGTTAAGTAATGTCCCCACCAGCTGGCTGAAAATCCCAACAGCTGGGGATGTGTGTTGACCTTGATCTTGGAGTCTCCTCCTTGTCTACTACACTGATGTCTCTGTGTTGAGAGGGTAGAAAGTAGATGGTCCCATTTACATAGATATGTTGTCCACAGAACAGGTCACAAATGGGTTTTTGGTTGAAACCCTTTTGTACTGAATCTCTGACTTCAAATGATTTCTGCAAGAACCTACAAATACGACCAGCCACACAATGCAAACCTAAAACCTTCCCCTGTGGAATAGCAGATGTAAATTTCTGCTTTGCTTACCTGGCATCAAGATACACAGAGGAAGGAAAAGTTAACTCGGGGCCCTGATTCATCACTTTTATTGAAGTTAAATTCTTTTGTTTTAATGCACACTTGATTGAGCCAGCGTTTATGGAGGCAGTTACGGTTTGTAGAAGAAAGAGACAGTTGAAGAAAGAACAAATGAATCTAATGTAAATCAAATACTCAGCCTTTTTAAAGGGACTACAAAGCCTTAAATGTGTGTTCTTAACAGTAATTTTTACAAAACTCCAATAGGAAGCTTTGACAGTGATTGTTTCTGCGGGGAGATGGGTTTTTCCTTTCACATGCTAATCACCTGCTTCTGGTGATGCTCCTTCCCCTTGACTGCAGTCACAGAATTGAATAATTTATGGAATGAATTTTGTTGTAAATTTATTGTGTCACAAGCAGGTTGTAATTTCACTAACAGTTCACTTAAGTTATTAAGTTAAAAAAAATGTGGCTGATAGGATAGTGCGTTTGGAAGCCTCCCCGCCCACCCCTGCCCTGCACGTTCACATCTTATATATTTTCAAAACAGAGTACTTGCCTAATTTTTATTCAGAATCTGATATGAGAGAAGGAAGAGCACATTAACATAAGTAGAATTGCATTTGCACAGCATTGTTGAATTTTGGAAGCCGTAAACAAATTATTGAAGATTTTATAGAGACAGAAATAGCATTAAACCCACAGGGCTGGGGGGCTGCTGCCATTGTTTCCTGAATAATTGTCCCCGGCTGGCCAATGATGAATGAAGAATAGTGGTCTAAAGGTGAAGATGCCCCTGGGAGGGGGGAAAAAAAGCTACATTAATCCCCTTAAATGTTGCTTCAACTTTGAGGTTAAGATAATGGCAAATTATCAGTCTCCCAAATCTTATCCAATCTACATGGACTACAAGGAGAATAAAAAAAAAATCTTTACAAATCTCTCGCAGGGGTATCTGATTGGCCTCCATGCACATTCGCTGTGGTCTCAGGTTTCCCTGTTAATGGCTGTTCTGCTGTGATAAGAGGCAACGTCGGGCACTTGGAGCCTCTGCTTAGTTTCTGCTGCAGCTTTCAGCAAACATACATTTAAGATCTCCTGTTATTTACATTGAAATTTTTCTATTGACCCTGCCAGTGTGAATGAATTTCAAACAAGTCGTTTCTTTCTCTGTATAGATTATTTCCCTAGGTTCCTGGTAGGGGTTACTTTTAATTCCTCTAGGAGTTCCCTCTATTGTTAGCACCCTGAGGATTTGCTTTCTATTTCCCACCCTGTCACCCGATGTGTACCCCGTCTTCCCCTCACCCTACCCTGGGTATTCCAACCTCGGCACGGGGGATGCTGGATAATAGCCACTCTTCTTGAACAGGAATACTTTTCAGGCCTTCAGAATAGACATTTTCACCATCTGTTACATAGAATCGAGAAATGTGATGGGCAAACAGGTTGTAATTAACTAAAAAATGGGTAAGCCTCTGTGTGCCTTAATGCATTTAGAGTTGAGGAAATGGCCTTTCAAATTTCCATGAAAAGAAGCTTGTCCTTTTTTTTCTTTTTTAAATTAGTAGGCTTTTTTTTGGGGGGGGGGGTTGGGTTTTACAGCACGGTTGAGGGGAAAGCACAGAGAGTTTCTCTATGCCCCTCCTCCCCTCTCCCCTGCCCAGCTTCCCCTTTCAACACCTTGAATTAGTATGGTACCCGTACTACAAGTGATGAGGCAGTGTTGGTATACCATTAATTGACTAAGGTCCATAGTTTACATCAGTGTTTGCTCTTGGTGACGTATGTACATGGGTTTGGGTGAATGTGTAATGATGTGAAACCAGAATTACAGTATCCCATGGGGCAGTGTCACCACCCTGTGCTCCATCCATTTATCCCTCTCTCTCCCCCAACCTCTGGTAACCACTGATCTTTCTACTGTCACGATAGTTCTGCCTTTTCCCGAATATCACATAGTTGGAATCATACAGTATGCAGCTGAAGGAGCTCAGGAAATTTCACCCCAAAATATGGCTCCTTGGCATAAAGAGTATTTTGAATTAACTACCCTTTGAGATAAAAAGGCATTGGAAGGAGCTTTCCCTCTGTCCATGTAAACTGGACTAAATGATTGAAAGAACTGAGGGCTTCCTTCCCCTCCCTGTTATCTCAATATATTACAGGAAAGAAAATAAAGAATGCAGGCAGACCTGCCCCAAATCATTTCATACGTGATACCTGTCTCACAGGTTAATTTACACATCTATCTGTTTACTCCCTTCCATTCATTCTCCCAAATACCTATTCATCCTCCCTACCAACTACTTAACTAGAATTACCTGGATGCTTTATTTCCCTCTCCAAGTATAAAAATATCTGGATGCCATTGGGATATTGGACAGTCACTCTGAGATTCTCCCTGTGTGCATGGTAAAATAAACAAACCTCATTTTTTTTTCTTTCTTTCTTTCTTTTTTTTTTTTTTTTTTAGAGACGGAGTCTCACGTTATTGCCCGTAATAGTGCCGTGGCGTCACACAGCTCACAGCAACCTCCAGCTTTTGGGCTTAGGCAATTCTCTTGCCTCAGCCTCCCAAGTAGCTGGGACTACATATGCCCGCCACAACACCCGGCTATTTTTTGTTGCAGTTTGGCCAGGGCTGGGTTTGAACCCGCCACCCTCAGTATATGGGGCCAGTGCCCTATTCTCTGAGCCAGAGGCGCTGCCCAAACCTCTTTCTTTTATTAATCTACCTTAATTGTGAGTTGATCTTTCAGTGAACTTTTGGGGAAAGGAGAAGTTTCTCCACACCCCGACATAGGCTTTTGAGATTGGCATCTTTCACTTATGAATGTATATTGACGGCTACTCTGTGTTTTTTCTTGGCTTGATAGCTGATTGGTTTTTATCCTTGAGTGATCAGCTAATACTTTTCATTGGTGGTTAACATTATATAGTGGAGGGGAGGAAAAATAATGTTCTCTCTATTCTTCACAGTTCTAGTTGGGACTGAAGGTGCAAAAAGGTGTGACACCATTTCTTGTCCAGCATAAGCGTCACAGCTGACACTCTAATAACACAAGACAGGTTAACAAGAGAAAAGTATAACAAATTTATTTAATCAAATATGTTTTTGTAACATGGGGGCCTTCAGAAATGAAAACCCAAATGCCCAGGAAAAAATGTCTGCTTTTACCTTAGGTTCAATGAGGGATGGACAACAGTGCAGAAATGGGATTGGATTGAGGGCATGTTCTAATTGTGAGCGGTGGGGAAACTCAGCAAGGCCCGTCTGTTCAGATTCTTTTTGACCTCTGTCTCTCTGTGTGGCTTTCCTCCCTCCCGGGTGTGGGCCAGGACCCCTCTGGAATGAGGATCTTCCAGGAAGAAGGGAGAGAGTAATCTTTCTAGATTTTACGTCTTTCTTTGGGAGAGAGGTATTCTAGTTTCTATGATGCTCTTTGGGAAAAAGGAATGTAGTTTCTGTGACTAACTTCCTTCATTTGAGGGAGAAGGAAGGATGGGTGAGTGGCAGGAGGGCAGGAAGGTTGAGGATCTTTGGTTTTGAAGCTTCCTGGGAAGGCCTCCAATGTCCTTTAGTTCAAAGCACTCAGCATGCCAAAAAGGCAAACTCTGGAGTATCGTTTTCTGAGCCTTAATGGTACAGACCTTTGTCACAAAAGACAGATGAACAAAGATAAAGGCAAACACATGTTTAATAACGTTTATGTCTCATGTATACATGGCAGACCCCTAGAGAAATGAATAAATCTCCAGGAGAAGAGATTCAGGTTTTGAATTCAGGCTTAAATACTCCTCTCTGCTAATGGGTATGGGGGAGGCCAGTTTTGGGGAGGTGACGAGGAAAAGCACAGTAAACAGGGTCAAGGTCTGTTAGGTAGATCTACGTAAGTCCACCTTCTGTACTGGTAAGAGTCTCCAGTGATTAGTATCCTCCTTTTCTTCTTGTTTCTGAGAGAGAAACAGCCTCCAGAACTGTGAGTGATAAATTTCTGTTGTTTATAGTTGGAAATTCACCTTACAGAAGGATGACTTCTATTTTTCTACTCAGAGGTTCTCTGTGGCTGCTGTTTCTCAAAATAATCCGTATTCTAGAGAGACATAATCTAGGGATCTAATTTGATCACTTTCCTATTAGCATTTCCCCTTTGTTAAATATAAACAGTATATAATATCTGGTCTCTTGCTCTTGAGAGGCTCTTTAGAGATTACAGGTGGCTCATGCCTGTAATCCCAGCACTCTGGGATGCTGAGATGCTTGAGCTCAAGAGTTCGAGACCAGCCTGAGCAAGAATGAGATTCTGTCTCTACTAAAAATAGAAAAAGTAGCTGAGAATTGTGGCAGGCACCTGTAGTTCTAGCTATTGGGGAAACTGAGGTAAGAGGATCTCCTGAGCCCAAGAGATTGAGGTTGCTGTGAGCTATGATGATATCATAGAATTCTCCCCAGGGTGACTGAGTAAGAATGTCTCAAAAAAAAGGAGAGAGAGAGAGAGACATATTTTAGGGTGACATACTCTAGTCTCCCATAGTCATATTTTGGCATATTGTGGTCTCCTACAGTGGGAACTCAGACTTTCTCATATGGAAGAAAGGGTAAGGAGACTTGCTGTATGTTCTCTCAGGTCTACTCTGGCATGTTGTGTTCACTTTTCTACCACTGATAACCTAACAGACTGAAGTCACCAGCATAATGCATGGCTGGAAAATAATGAGACTAATATAACAATCCACATGGGAAAATCAGGTTCTTTAATTTGATCACTTTCCTATTAGCATTTCCTCTTTGTTAATTATAAACAGTATATAATATCTGGTCTCTTGCTTTTTAAGAAAAAGAGACTTGTTCTTAATGCTCTAGGTATATACTTATTCAAACCAGAGAAATTCCCATATGTCTATTCCTGTTTAATATCAGGCACATACTCAGTCCACACACTTTTTTTCAACACATCCTGGTATTAGGTTTACCAGTTTATTTATTGGGAAAAGATTGGTGAACAAGATGGGAATTATAATAGCCTATTATAAATAACAGAGGCAATAAACCAAACAATTAACATGATTTAGGTACTTGCTATGTACCTGCAAAATCCATATGTTGAAACCCAATCCCCAATATGATAGTATTAAAACCTGGGGCTTTGGGGAGGTGGTGAATGGGATTAGTGCCCTTATAAAAGAGATCCTTCTGCCCCATGAAGATACCTGGAAGGTACTGTCTGTGTGGGATAGGCTGTCGCTAGACACCAAACCTACCAGCAACTTGACTTTAGACTTTGCAGGCTCCAGCACTGTGAGTAATAAATTTCTGTTGTTCATAAGCTACCCAGTTTATGGTATTTTTCTTGCAGCAGTCTGAATGAATTAAAACAGTCCTGAAAAGTGCTGTGAGAAAAAGATGAGTTAATGTGGTAATGTGTGTGTGTGTGTGTGTGTGTGTGTGTGTGTGTAGATAGGTTGCAGGTTCTTTTGCTAGTGTTTAGGGAAGGCTTCTGTGAGGAGGTGGCATTTAATCTGATGAGTGGTAGCTTCAGTAAAGATCTAGGGAAGGACATCAAGGCAGAGGAACACCAAAATCCATAACCTCGGGTGTGAGCTTGTTGTGTTCAAGGACCTGAGAGAAGGCTGATGTGACTGGAGTGGAGTAAGTGATGGGAAGAGGGGGAGGGGATGATGTACAAAATTCAGGCAAGGGCCAGATCCTATCTAGCCTTCCAGGCTGAGATAAGAGATGTTGTTCTTAATGGATTGCAAACAATTAACCTCACTCCCAAAGAAGTCTGGCCTTTGTCCTCAGCTCCTGAGATGTGATCTCTAAGCCCTGGGAATGTGTGTGTCTATCTGATGAATGTGCCTTTGCTTATCTGGGGATCTGGGGCCACACTAGGTAGTTCAATAGTGTGACTTTGGGTAGTGAGTTTGGGACATGTGGTATTAGCTCAACCTTTAGAGGGGCTGGGGAGTAAAGACCAGCCATGTCTACAACCAACTGTGTCTATGTGACTGAATCTCAGTAAAAACTCTGGACACCGAGGCTCAGGTGAGCTTCCCTGGCTGGTAGTACACCAGGAATGTTGTCATATGTCACTGTCAGGAAGAGTAAGTGCTTTCCACAACTCCACTGGTAAAGGTCAACTGGGAGCTCTGTGCATGGAACTCTCTGGAACTCCACTTGTGTTCCTCTTCTCTTGGCTGATTTCAGGCAGAATCCTTTCACGGTAATAAACTATTACTGTGAGTATAAGTTTTCAGTAGGTCCTTTGAGTCCTTACAGCAAATTACTAAACCCAAGAATGGTCTTAGGGACCACTGAAGTTGTAGCTGGTGTTAAACTTGAGAATAATCTTGCAGACTTCCTAATTCTGCAGAAGCCACTAGAGTTTAAGTGAGGGAGCAATAATGTTTGACTTCTGTTTTAGAAAGGACTTTTACTACACTGTTAGAAGGCTATGAAAATAGTCTGGACAAGGGATGATAGAACCTTAACCAGGG
This sequence comes from Loris lydekkerianus, assembly GCA_963574355.1. NCBI lineage: Eukaryota > Metazoa > Chordata > Mammalia > Primates > Lorisidae > Loris > Loris lydekkerianus. The sequence continues at coordinate 3,638 of CAUYPK010083461.1, read as the reverse complement.
TGATAGCAGTGGAGGTGGCATGTTTTATTGATAAAGGTGACAGTACTGATTGATGCATTGCCAATCATATTTGCTGTCACAGACAGGTATCTATGATTGGCTGATAAACCCCATTGTTAAATACGAATGAGTTTTAAGGTTGCATAATACAAAGACTTTCTGTGCAATCTAAAAAACCCATTCTGATTTTTTAAGCAAACCCTTAGAGCTCATTCTCTCCTTAGAACTATATCTTAAAACATGTTTAATTACCATGCTATTAGTGTTCACAGATCTCCCCATAACACTTCTCTTAGTGTGTAATTCAAAGATGTATCATAGTTTAGGAAAACTCAGAGGTTATTAGGTTATTATGCTATTGTGCCATGCTTCATGTCCCATGGCATTCGAAGATTTCACCAAACATTCTTTTATTCTTTTCTGTTGGATATAAAATGAGTGCTGATGTCGAGGACATGTGCCTAGTGCCTATCACTGGGTCTGACATGTAAAAGGTAGTAGACAAATATCAAGAGAATGAATGAACAAACAAATGGCTTTTAAACTTGAGACCATATCCTCCAAGCAAGCATTTGGAAAACTCACAGGACTTTTGAGTGTTTAGGTTTTGGGGCAAACACGTATCTTCTCTAGTATAGTCTGTCTTCTGGGTTAAGAGTGTAAAGGTTGGCTTAGTTGAAAGGGATATTATGAGATTAACTCTGCTTCTCCTGTTAATCCAACCCATTGCCTTTGGGATGAAAACATTATTTAAGTTGCTCACTATACCTTGTACCTTTGTAGAATTTCCACTGGGTGCTCAGCATTAGGTGAAGGATTATAAAAGCAAAGGTGATATAATCTCTACCCTAAACACTTTCATGTTCTATGTGACTTCATTCTTCCCTAGGGGGGAATGGGATTAAGTTTTTGTAGAACAAGACTTCTCTTTGAGTGTTACAGTCAAGATGGCATCTTTTGAGGACAAAATAGAAAGCAGAAGGTAAATGTGCTGGAGTTACCTTGTATACCTAAGTGACTCAAGTCTACTCTGGGTAGATGAACAGGATCAAGCATTCAAGGGAGCAGGCTGCCAGTGCTCTTCTAATAAAAGACATACATTTCATGTTCTTCCTTTTGAGTAGGGAAAACTTCCTGAGCATTCTCTACGAATCTTTCCTTTTCTGCCTTATGTCATTGTTTTTCTTTATTGGTTCTAATGTCTATCTGTTTGCCTTTCTGGTTCCATTCTCTGCTCTGATCCACTTACTCTGGGCTCCGTGAAGTGGAGGCTTCAGAACGCCATCATCTAGGCCCCTTTGCTAGAATAAGAAATGAAACAATAAACCTTCCCTGTAATGGTTTTTAATCTGTAAGGAGAGAAAGCAAATTCTTAAAGAAATATATGCTCAGGAGAATAATGCAAATTAAATACAAAGTGCTCTCAGGGAAGAGGTTTAAGAGACCCAAATCATATCAGCTGGTGGAGTCTGGGCTGGGATGTGGAGGGCAGGACTGGGAAAGGTGGTGTGTTTGTGCTCAGCTGGCACTGGCTCTCTGTAGCCTGTTGTTACATTTTCCAGGAATTTTGCCTGCTGATTGATATCATTTTAATAGTTTGAAATTAGCTACAGCTGAAGTGTTTACACCACAGAAATTGGCAAACTCAGGCTCTCTCCACTCAGAGCTGCTTTTTAAACACTACCAACACCCCATTGGATGTGGGGTAACTATGTTTCTGAGATGAACCTGGGTGGGAAAAGGGAAAGTCTCTAGGTGAAGGAGCTGGCTGAAGCCTAGCCAAGAAGGTAAGACAGGGTATGTTTCCTGTGTGTAGATGGATAAGAAAGTCAATGTGACGGGGGGGGGGGGGGGGGGGGCGGGGGGGCGGGTGATTGGTGGGATTACACCTGAGGTGCATCTTACAAGAGTACATGTGAAACTTAGTAAATGTAGAATATAAATGTCTTAACATAATTAACTAAGAAAATGCCAGGAAGGCTATGTTAACCAGTGTGATGAATATACGTCAAATGGTCTATAAACCAGTGTATGGGGCCTCATGATCGCATTAATGTACACAGCTATGATTTAATTAAAAAAAAAAAAAATAGCCAGGCATTATGGCGGGTGCCTGTTGTCCCAGCTACATTGGAGGCTGAGGCAAGAGAATAGCTTAAGCCCAAAAGTTTGAGGTTGCTATGAGCTATGATGCCAGGGCACTATACCATGGGCGACATAGGGACACTCTGCCTCAAGAAAAAAGAAAGTAAAGATTGGAAGACAACACAAAGTAAACATGATCCCAAGAAATGCTGGACAGTGTCCTTAATAACTAATGAAATGGAATTTAAGTAAAAACAAATTTGTATACGTAACATATAGGTGATACATGTATATGAAGACATGTATATGAAAGGAAAAATAGAATGTTTATTATAAATATACACATCCCTAACATATATACTCAAAATGAGCAATTAGAACTCTACACTTAACACAGAATATACATTTTCTGGGCACATGCAGAACAGTGAAAAACAAAAAACAGACCTTGTCCATAAAGACAGCTACAAGAGATCCCAAAGAACCGTTGTAAATATAGACTACATTCTCTAAATGTAATGCAACAAAATTAAAACAATAAATTCCTCAATTAAAAAGAAAATCATAGGCTTAGCGCCTCATGCTTAAGCGGCTAAGGTGCCAGCCACATACACCAGAGCTGGCAGGTTCAAATCCAGCCCGGGCCTGCCAAACAACAATCACAACAATAACAAAAAAATAGCTGGGCATGGGCGGCGCCTGTGGCTCAAAGGAGCAGGGCGCCAGCCACATATGCTGGAGGTGGTGGGTTCAAACCCCAGCCAAAAAATGCAAAAAGGAAAATAACAAAGGCAGAAAGCTGGGCACCTGTAGTACCAGCTACTTGGGAAGCTGAGGCAAGAGAATTGCTTAAGCCCAAGAGTTTGAGGTTGCTGTGAGCTGTTATGCCACAGCATTCTACCGAGAGCAACGTAATGAGACTCTGTCTCAAAATAAATAAATAAGTAATTCTATAAAATAGAACAAAAGCTACCTCACCCACTTTTATGAGGGTTACATAATCTTTATCCCACACCACATAAGAATATAGTAAGAGGAGAATATAGTCTCATTTCACTAGTCAGCGTTGATGTAAAAATTCTAACTAATGTTTTGGCTAGCTCAATCTAACAGTATATTAAAAACAAAACATCATAATAAAGCTAGCTTTATCCCAGGAAGACTTAACATTTGAAAAATCTAACAAGCAATTTATCATATAAATAGACTCAAGGAGTAAAGGAACCCAGCAGACCAAGAAACCATACCTTAAATTGATATACCAGCACAAAATTTGTGCTGAAAAACCCGAACTCGGCTTATACTCAGCTCATACAGGTTATTTGATTTGGTGCGCGCGCACCTAATCAAATGCACCTAGTCTCCAGTCGTCTTCTGCCGACCCCTTGAGGGGGTGGGGCTTCAGCTCAGTCCACAAGTCGCGGCTGAGCTGAAGAGGTAGGAGGCTGAACTGAACTGTATTCCACTGAACTATTTAACCCACAATATTTAATGGCACATTTAATTAAGTGAAAACCCCATTTAAGGCAGTAAAGTCTTGTAAATAAATGTTT